>CAMTDV010001632.1:23381210-23561210 GCA_947069175.1 Scalesia atractyloides
ATCAACTCTTTTTATCAATATTCCTTATCTTAGGCATCAAAAAGCGATTCTTGTAATAGGGTATCCAACCCTTATTAGGAACGTTACCGCCTCAAATAAAATTTAAACTCTCACCCTCTTCTAATTATGTAATTGTCAAATTAAAACACCCACCCTTCAAGTCAAATATATCACTACTACTTAAATTTCGGGACGAAATTTCTAAAAGTAGGGGATACTGTAACATCCGTCGAAAAACGGGTTTTTTAAAACCCGCTTCGTTTATCAGTCAAACATTCAGTTATAAAGTTCGTTGCGTATTTTTGGTTCAGATTAATTTTAAACAATACATAATTAATAAATATATTAGAATTTAAAATCTATAATTGAAAATTTATAACAAATAATGAATAAAAAAATAATAGGAGACGCCGGGTTTCGAACCCAGGTCACCCGGATAACCAAACACACTCTACACCACTACACCACACACCCAACTTAATTCAAATCTAAAACAATTAAATTTTATACACAAACGGACACCGAGTCGGAATTCAAACTATCGAATCTGTAACCGCCAAACCTGAATCATCTCGGCGACTAACGTTTTTCTTTGCCAGTAACTGAAGGTAACCGATGTTAAACATCCGTTATAACCGAAATCTAACCTTAATTTCATTCAAAAACTGACCAAATTCAATGATTTACAAAAAAACCGAAGAATGATTTAACCATAACCGAAATCGGTGATTTGCCCTATAAATATCGATACCCCACCTCACTTTCACTCGCTCAAACTCTCAATCATTACCCTCTGTGCAATTTTGCTGTTTCTGAATTCTCACCGGAAAACATTTTGTCGCCGGAAAACCGAACCCATTTCATTTCTTCTGCTTTACTCTAAAATAAGACTTCCAGAGCTCAGACAGAAAGCACCGTACTCACCTCAAATTTCTGGTAGAGCCTCTGTTGCAAGTTGAACTTCGCCGGAATCCTCAGTTACTCGCCGGAATCATCACCGGAGGATTTCAATTCGACTCTGATCGGTATAATCTTTTGATCCATGTCCTTTTATCATTTAATTTACTAAAGTATACTAGATTTCTGATTTAGCAGTCGAGTTCGAATACTGAGAATTAAACAGGAAGAAGATGAAGTTTATATAGTGTATATGTATAAATAAAACCGGTTATAAAACCAGGTTAGACACACAGTCCAGTGGTGGACTGTGTGCAAATTTAAATCAAGGTCTCGGGTTCGACTCTGTTCTTGTTACGATTCGTCACAATATTCAAACCTTTTTATAAAACCCAAATATGAAACTTGACAGTAAGTATATAAGAGAAATAAAATTTCAATATATATCGGGTTAGACACCCAGCCCAGTTGGTTGGGCTGGGTGCAACACAACATAAGGTCGCGGGTTCGAGTGTTAACAGGCATGCCGGTTCGATTGGATTAAAAACCTTTTTAATTAATTAAAATTCGGTATAATCTAAATAGTATATAAATATAATTAAAATCAGAAATATTTCGGGTTAGACACGTGACTTAGTTGGTAGAGCTGCGTGCACGTATACGAGAGGTCACGAGTTCGAACCTCACTCAGCGCACACTTAACCACAGTCCGACCGGTCAACGGTCAACGGTCCGGTCAACGGTCCGGTCAACGGTCAAAAAAAGTCAAATTTTTTATTTCTTTTTATTTATTTATTTAATTTAAAAATCAATTAAAAATACTCAAAAATAATATTTTTAAAGTTAGAAAACGTCCTTAAACTCACAAAAATAAATCTAAAACTCCTAGTAAGATTATGAATTAAAAATATTAATCTCAAATAAAATCCATTTATTTACCGAACCATTTCGCTATTATTTTAGGTTAGTTTTCCTCGTCGATCAAATCCAAAAATTCGTACGCATCCATCGTCACCAAGGAACGCACCCACTGTGAGTGAATTCTTACAAATTCCCCTTTTTATTCATGTTTGGGGTGTATCATGTGTCGCTTAAATTAATTCGCTTATTCAAACTCGTGCTATTACCATTATATGACCTAAACTTATAATGTAAATATTGTTTGTTGTGATGTGTGTTTACATATTGTCAAGTTACGTGCAAATCAGTCATTAGGCCCATCAGTTCCTCGTGGGAGACGAGTTGAACATCGCGTGCCTCAAAATCATTCATTAGGCCCATCAGTTCCTCGTGGGAGACGAGTTGAACATCGCGTGCCTCAAAATCAATCATTTGGTGTGTGCGTGTGTATTAATTAATATTATGTGAATTGTGATTAAATTTACATCTACGTTTACTCATATGTGGTTATGCACTTTATTTTATAAGCGATACAATAAACACGTTTAAATGTTTTTTTTCATAGGATTCACTCGCCAACTTTTTGTTGACCCAAAAACCATTTTTACACATGATACAGGTGGACAGGTTGAAGCAAGGAACACATAGGAAATTGCCTTCGAAGAAAAATAATGAAGTCTTGAAAAATGTATAGAACATGTTGTACTTGTATGATTGATTGTAATGATTCTCTTTTAAAAAGAAATAATAAATATGAAACATTATAATAAATGTCATGAGCTTTGATGAAAACCCAATCATGCCCCGACTACCATTTCCGCTGCGGGTCAGGGTGTGACATAAAAGCCCTTTTCCTCACCAACATTATGTTGACGATTATTAGTGTGCTTTTCAGGTAATTGATTCTTGCTAAGGCTTTGGACGTAGGACATGCATGCATTCGAGTCATGATCGATCTTTTGTTGTTGTTTCAAGAACAATATTTATTTTCTCAAGACATTTTTGGTTCTAAAACATTTTATGATGTTCTATCTTCAACAATTTGGTACTTTTAAACTCTTTTAAATCATCACTAGGATGTTTGTATGATTCTTAGTTGTGAAAACCTTTCATGTTATACTGTCACAACCCCGGACCCTACCTGGATAGGAGCCATGAGTAGATCGTGGTACCGGTGTTTATCAAAATTTTCACAGCGGAAATTTAATTAGGACCGGGTGTCAGGAAAATTATCAGTGTTTTCAAACACCGTAGTTTTCATTTCATAAACTGTGGGATGAAACCCATATTTAGATAAAGGATTTTCAAGAGGATAAACCTAGGGATGCAAACAAACCAAACATTCGACGAATAGTTCATGAACCGTTCGGCGGGAAGTTCATTTGTGTTCGTTCGTTTATTAAACAAACAAACACGAACAAGAAATTTCGTTCGTTTAGTTAAATGAACAAACATGAATAGAGGTCGTGTCCGTTCGTTTAGGTTCGTGAACGTTCGGTAACGTGTTCATTTGTGTTCGATAGTTCATTAATGTTTTCAGATGTTATATTTATTTAAATACTTAAAATTCCGACAAATTAATATATAATAAGTGTCAGTGTATTATATACTTTGTTCATGAACGATCGTTTATGTTTGCTTGTTTCCATTTGTGTTCATGAACATTAGTTTGTGCTCATTTGTGTTTGTCAACGTTCGTTTTGTTCGTTGCCTAAAATTAACAAACAAACACAAACGAACACGAACATAAAATCTCGTTCGATAAGCATTCGTGAACGGTTTGCGAATACATATATTTCTTAACAAACAAACACGAACAAGGTCTTGTTCGTGTTCGTTCGGTTCGTTTGCAGCCCTTCATAAACCCTTAATTACAAAACACGTTTTATTTAGGTTATATAGCCACTTATTTAAGCTTTAGTGCCTCCTAGCATTTTTTCTTTCTCCTCACAGTAAATCACCTGAAACGCGTTGTATAAAGATTTGATGAGCGGAAAATACTGGTAAGTTCATTCAATTGTATAAAAAGACACCTTCTTATAATTACAACATTAAGGGTTTTACATTTGTCTATATCTTACAACTACCCACTTGTATTAGTCACTCGGCAGTCCCTGTGACTGTGATCATACCACTATTGGCCCTCAGTTGTCCAATAGCAAAGCTTATCAAGTAATGTATACAAAACCCCACATACTTAAAGTAGTTTTCTAGTAAGAATACAAAGACTTAATCACTGTAATATAAGTAATAACTTGAAAACATTTAGGGTTTTGAAAGCATTTAATAAAAGAGAACGACTCACATTGTAGAATTTAGGGTTTTTAAGCCTCCTAGGTTTAAGTCCTGGTTCCTAGATAAACACACAATGTAACACGTATTAGTGTAAGAAACCAAATCAAACTTTAACGATAATCACGAGATCAAAACCACAATGTATAAAGTATCACCTTATTCAGGAAGAACTTCAGCTTTTCGCTGCTAGGGTTTCGGATTAATCAGACAGGGTATCGTTTTAGCAATTAGGGTTTCGTACACTCGAATATACATAAACAAAGATACGAAGGTCTTAGAATTCGATTTTGCGAAATTGATTTGTGCATTTGAACTGCCCCTGGTCAGCTTTATATATAGCTAGAAAAGGCACCGTCGTGCCATGCGACGAGCACCCAAGGCCCAGTCTTGCCACACGACGAGGGTGATTAGGGCGTAGGGTAGCCCCGTCAACGAATCTAGGCTTGCCTCATGGCACTAAGTGTCATCCGGGGAATCTTACCCCCTGTTCGGGGTTTTGATTACGAACTATTGTGGGATATTTTTTAGGGTTGTTATATATACTGGTGGTGATTCCGCCTTTTTATGGGATGTGACAGATTAGTATCAGAGTCGATTGTTATATCGAACTAGGATTCTTTCTCGAGTCTACACTATAACCCTTAGGACTCTAACACAAAAAGTTTTCACATGACGAAGCATTTTCATTTGCATTGCATAACGTCCATCATTCATGATAGGTGCGCATTCTAGACGATAAGATATAAATGCTTATTTATATACATGTATTGTTTTGTATGGGATTTGACAGGTCGACATGTTGTCACCCTACGATAGTCATTTCAGATTCAGAGGACGAGGTGCCTCAGTATGAGCCGGAGTTTGAGTCGTCGGGAGACGAGGACATGTTAGTGGCAGAGTATGATTTAGAGGTTGAGGAGGTGTATGACACCAATCAGACCCTAGCGAGATGGGAGACTACGCATTCGAGCCAAAGGGTGTAGACGAGGAGTTCAAGCCAGAGGAGTTGGAGATGGCCGAGGTGGATGTCACGGATGGCGCTGCTATGGATGCTACCAAGGATGTTGTTGACTCGGTGGCAGACACGCCCGAGGAGGAGCCTGCGTCCAGTGGGGAACTTTGGGCGGCTAGGCTTAAGGCTCAACCAACTGACAGCAAAGACACCATGGAGGTAGTAGCTTCCCCCTTAAGAGGTTGGTGGACCTTCACATCCACTACCGCCAGACTTTGCATCTGAGGAGCACGTGGATGTGGCAGCTGGGTTCGAGTTGCCACTCTTGTTTGATAAGAGGTTAGACTAGTTGGGCATGCGATTGGATGGTTTTCGTGGTTATATTGGGCCGAAGATGGATACACTTAGGAGCAAGATTTTAGGCCTTCGACAAGATTCCACCATAGTGCAAGTGGCCTAAGACTGCTATCGGATCCAATTAATTTTAGGCTAGCTTTCAATAGAGGTTTAGTATTAGAAGTTCGCGTATAGTGTCCCAAAGTTCGATATCTGATCTTACTTGCTTTACTACACTGCGACCAGTGCACTTGTCGTTTGTATGTTATCTAATTGGTAATTCTTATTTTAAAACTTATTTGAATTTATCAAGATACTACCACAAAAGACCCACTACTTACACCAAAGATCATCAACCCACCACCAAAGCTACTTGAAATCAACAATGTTGTGAAAGCCCTTAGGCTTGTTTTCCATGTTATCGGAAATGGTGAGGGCTGTAGACTTCAGAGAGAGTCGTACACAATACTATCAACAGTTGTCTGATCTTTGATGTGTTCAATGGCTTTTTCTTCGTAATCATATTTTGGTTCTTGCAGAAGCTCCTCATGCACATCAAGAATCTTCTTAGCTAGTTCCAGTACATGCATATGGACTGTCAACACACAAAGAGGAGAGTTGACATCATTATCTATCTCTTATAATGATCTAACTATGATCGTTTGCTTGGTCGAGGAATATTTGATTTGGTTTGCTAAGTCTAAGACAGTTTAAACTTCCCTCTTTTTTCTTGCTTCAGACTGTGAGTAAATGGATTCTCATATTTACAGAGCTTATTGTTAATTATTATACACAACTTGATAGTAAAGATAACTATTTATCAGTTATATTATATCAAGCATAACTTATTACTTACACCTTACGTAATAAATGAATTATATAATATATAATTTCTAGTTTAATATTATTTTAATTGATGCTTGGTAGTTGGTAATATTTATAACCCATATCTTGTTTTCAAGTTTTATCATTGTCTTAAGTCACATACATTAATTTCTCATTTAAATTGCTAGATGGTACTTGATATGGAATGATGTCAATTTCAATTTGTAATTATGGTATGGAATGATATCAATTTTAATTTGTAATTAACTCTCCATCCATGATATTATAGTCTAGTAACATTTTAAGGGAAAGATAAAGTTTAGAGATTATTAAGTTCTCAGTTTGATTTTGATTTTTACAAGGAGGTTTTTTTCAGATCTATTGAGTTTTCTTCTAAATTAGTGTATATGCATTATTGTTTAATGGAGATGAATATGATCGGGTGGTTCCGTTCGTGACACGATGATACTCCCGTGGTTCATAGGTGATCTAAAGTTGCCCTTAAAAAAATTAGCTTAAGGTATTTGTTTAAGTATAGAATGCGTAATTAACAAAACCAACATGCAACATGCGTATGTTGTTAATTTCAAGAATTACATGCGTAATTAACGAAACAACATGCGTAATAGTTTATACTTTACTATTTTTCATAGAAGGTAGTTGTTAATATTAAAACCTCTATCTGATTTTTCAATATTTCATCATTATATAAAGTCACATCAGTTTATTTCAATCGCTAATAAAATGGATTTTATTAAATAGCATAAACTACACCTTTTATTCTGATAATTTCATGTTTTCTATTTGTTTTAATTTTTCGTATCAATTTCATGTTTTGTATTTGTTTTGATTTTTAGTATTAATTAGACTAGTGGGGGCGGAGTGGCGCCCCCAATCACCTCAACCAATAACCCCCTTAATGTCTCCCAACACTATCCCATCTTAGTTAAAGAGGGTCGCTATTAACCCCTTCGCCACTTCACTAACCAGCGCCAACAACTTCATTTTTTTGGGGGGAGAGGGGGCACTTCCTTTCCACTCATCACCTATAATAGTTAAATGGGGTTTGTTTCACACCGTGAATGTTAAAACATTAGGTTTTGAAGTCTCAATGTCTATGGGGCGATGGCATAACGTCTTAACGAACGTAGAGAACTTTATTCCACACGACCCAGCCTAACTATTTATTGTAAATATTAAACCTTTCACTATTGCTCTAAAATAAAAAGGGTCGCCATGTCTTGTAGAGAGAAGAAGCTCGAGTGATACCTACTTTGCCATGACAAAGACATCGTTAGTCACATCGCGTTAGTGGGTCCTTTGCGATCAGTTTTTGAGGTGTGTGTATATATAAATTTAAGATAAATAATACACTGAAAAGGGAAGTAAAGTATGATGTAACATATAAGGCATCCCAAAGTCGAATATGTGTTGCCATTTTCATTAACTTACACTTTTTTTATGATTTTCTCGATATTAACACACTTTTACGATCTGGTTTTTAACTTTTAACTTTTCACTTTCACTGATTTCATCATTTAAAGTCCCAAACTCTTGACTTTTCAAGTTAAAAAGAAAACACTTTATTAGGAAAAGACACCATATAAAACAGTTGAAAACGACAGAATTATTTGAAGCAAAGCAAATTCATTGTTTGTATGGCTGCAAAAATCCTGACTAATCTTTGTTTATTTATGATTAATCACTAATTGGAGGTTCACTAACTACTCGATAGACGGTCAATGACGGTCCTATTCTGACTAAATTTGGCTAGACGCTAGCCAAATTTCGACCAAACCTGATAAATTTTTTCCAATTACTTAAAAAATGGGTCAATGAGGGGTAAAACATGTCCACTTTAGAAACTACATTGAAAAATGTGTGTGTATATGTATAACTAAAAGTACAAATAAAAATCTCGATCCGAGTAATACCGATTAACCGCTAGTCGATACTGTCACACCCCAACCCGGAGCGGAATAAGAGTCGGGGCATAATTGGGTTATCACCAAAGCTCATGATGTTTACTAATATGTTTCATATTTATTAAATTCAAAATTACATCTTCAATATTCCAAACAAGTTCATACAATTACAAGGAAAAAGTAACTAAATAAACAATCCAAAACCTAAACCGATTTATTCTTCTAAGTCGTCCTATATGTTTCTTGCTGCAACTGGATCACCTGTATCATGTGTAAAAATGGGGGGTTTTTGGGTCAACAAAAGTTGGTGAGTGAACCTTGTTAGAAAACATTTATTATTGATTTCTTGTTATAATTAATATGGAAAAATTGTGCAATATATCATATGTGAGCAAACGTAAATAAACATACAATAACAATAACAATAAAAATAACAAACCACCTTGCATGAGTATATGACATGAATGATAATGTATATGTTGGCAACGTCACGTTCCGCTCATAGGTAATGGGGAACGGACGGCCTATGATGATGTATGTGCGATCAAGGCTCAATCAAACGGAGCCGATCGTATGTTGGCAACGCCTCGTTCACGCTCATAGGTAATGGGGAACGGTTCATGCTCATAGGTAATGGGGAACGGCGGCCTATGATGATGTATGTACTGAAAATGATTAATTTAATCTAAACGTTAACCACACAAACAGTTGATACATATTGAATACACATTTGATCATGGATATGATGGATGCATAAGTGTTTAAATGTAATAAATAATAAGACACATGATACACCCCAAAATGTGATTAAAACGGAGAATTTGTAGAGATTCACTCACATTGGGTGCGTCCGTTTGATGATGTTGAATGCGCACGAGTTTAGAGGGTTAATCGACGAGGAATAACTAACCTAAATAATAACGAAAAGGTACGGTAAATAAGTGGATTTTATTAACAATTTTAATAGGATTTTTAGATATATTTTTTTGTGAGTTTAAGGTCATTTTCTAACTTTAAAAATATTATTTTTAAGTATTTTTAATTGATTTTTAAATTAAATAAATAAATAAAAATATAAAAAAATGTTGACTTTTTTTGGGTTGACCTTTGACCGTTGACCATTGACTGTTGACCGGTTCGGTCTTGTATTTGTTTGCATTGAGTGAGGTTCGAACTTGTGACCTCTCGTATACGTGCACGCAGCTCTACCAACTGAGCTACGTGTCTAACCCGAAGTATTTCTGTTTTTAATTATATTTATATACTATTTAATTTATTCAAAATTCATTTATTTTAAAAAGGATTTTAATTATATCGAACCGGTGTGCATAACAGGTCTCGAACCCGGGACCTGTTGTTTAACGTTGCACACAGTCCACCGCTGGACTGTGTGTCTAACCTGGTTAAAATACTTGTTTTTATTTCACTTATATACTAACTGGAAGTTTCCGTATTTGGGTTTTATAAAAAGTCTGAATATTGTGACGAATCAGAACAAGGACAGACTCGAACCCGGTATCTCTATGATTCAAATGCACACAGTCCACCGCTGGACTGTGTGTCTAACCCGAGATATAATCCGATTTATATTAAATTTATACACAAACTAAACTTCATCTTCTTCGTTAAAACAACCCAGAACAACAATTATTCGACTGTTCTTGTTTAATTCGATTAACGGACATATAAATGATTAAAATGAAATGGATAAAGAAGGTTTTGGAAACGAATGTACCAGAAAGAGGTTTTTCTCAGAATTCCGGCAAAGGTCGTCGGCTCTGTTTATGAATTCCGTCTGAGCGGACCAATTAACAGTTTTGATTAACTAATTGTGAAATTAAGTGACTAAACAAGGATTATCAAAGAGTTTAGATGCTCGTACCGATTCACAGCGTGATTTCAGAATTTTCAGAAAATTTCCGGCGGTTGCAGGTTATCCGGTATCGTTGTCTGGGACCGATTCTGGTAGAAGGGTTTGAGTTAGTAAGAGTCTAACAATAGATAGAAGATGAAAGAATTGAGAAATTTACCGTTTTGATGAATGACACGGTTTTCCGGCGAAAGTCCGGTGATATCAGATATGCGATTCCGACGATCAGAAATTAGAGTAAAAGTGAAATTGAGAGTTCTGTGGGTGTTTCGGAGTTGCGAGACAATGATAATACCGGTGTAAATTTGGAGTTAAATGATTTCGGTTATCAAACTCGAACATCATATGAATCGGGTCCAATAAAGGCTGAATTGATTAATAACGTCGGTCGTAATGATTTCATCGGTTATAACCAGTAACTCACGATCACTCAATCGTCTGAATGGTTGAAAGCCAATTATCTGTTTCAGTTTTTGGCGCAAACAGGTAGATTCACGGGTGATCTTAAGGTTTTATTTGTTTCTTGATTACACAAAAACAACAAGTGGCGGGGTGGTTAAGTGTTTGATAATTGAGTCTTCTGGCTGACCCGGGTTCGAAACCCGACAGCCCCTTTTTATTTTTAATTGCTTTATTTTTATTTTCTAACAATTTTAATTTCCATATTCTAAAATGTTTATTAGTTATGTATTGTTTAAAATTAAAATAAGCATTAAATGATCAACGAAAATTTGAAACTCATTATTCGATTAATAAACGAAGCGGGTTTTGAAAACCCGTTTTTCGACGGATGTTACAGTATCCCCTACTTTTAGAAATTTCGTCCCGAAATTTAAGTAGTAGTGGTAACAGGAAAAAGATGCGGGTATTTTTCGCGCATTGAGTCTTCACGTTCCCAAGTAAACTCAGGTCCTCGTTTCGACTCCCAGCGTACCCTAACAATTGGAATACGACTCCGTCTTAAACGTTTTTCTCCGAAGTCCATGATCTCTACTGGTCTTTCAATGAAGTGCATAGATTCATCAATCTGCATATCTTCTAAGGGAATATGGAGGTTTTCATCGGCGAGGCACTTCTTTAAGTTTGATACGTGGAATGTGGGGTGAATTCTGTTGAGTTCTTCTGGTAGGTCAAGCTTGTATGCTACAGGTCCTACTCTTTCGAGTATCTTGAAAGGTCCTACGTAGCGTGGTGCTAGCTTGCCCTTCTGGCCAAAACGAACTACTCCCTTCCACGGTGATACTTTTAAGAGTACATGATCACCAATGTTAAACTCCAAAGGCTTTCGTCGTTTGTCTGCATAACTCTTTTGACGACTTTGTGCTGCTAGAAGATTGTTTCGAATTTGATGGATCTTGTCTGTGGTTTCTTGAATCAATTCTGGACCGGTAATTTGAGCTTCTCCAATTTCGTGCCAACATACTGGAGATCGGCACTTACGACCATATAAAGCTTCGAAAGGTGCCATGCCGATACTTGAATGATAGCTGTTGTTGTACGAAAATTCAACTAATGGGAGATGAGCGTCCAAGTTTCCCTTGAAGTCTATGACACATGCTCGAAGCATGTCTTCAAGTGTTTGGATGGTGCGTTCAGATTGTCCATCAGTTTGAGGATGATAAGCGGTACTGAGGTCTAATCGTGTACCCAAAGCAGCTTATACGGCTTGCCATGTTCGTGAAGTGAAACGACCATCACGATCTGAAATAATGCTTAACGGTACACCATGACGGCTTACGATCTCGCTGATGTAGATAGGAGCTAACTTCTCGCTCTTGAAATCTTCGCGGATCGGAAAGAAGTGAGCTGATTTTGTAAGACGATCAATGATTACCCATATAGTGTCATACCCACTGGAGGTGCGAGGTATCACACCCCGACCCGCAGCGGAATAAGAGTCGGGGCATAATTGGGTTATCACCAAAGCTCATGATATTTACTAATATGTTTCATATTTATTAAAGTCAAAATTACATTCCCAATAATCCAAACATGTCCATACAAATACAAAGAAAAATAACCAACTAAACAATTCCAAGCTCTAAATCATTTTATTCTTCTAGGCCAATCCTATGTGTTTCTTGCTGCAGCTGGTTCACCTGTATCATGTGTAAAAATGGGGGGTTTTGGGTCAACATAAGTTGGCGAGTGAACCTTGTTAGATAAACATTTATTATTGATTTTCTTGTTATTTTATCAAGGAAAAATTGTGCAATAATCATAAGTGAGCAAATGTAAATAATCAAACAGTAGCAATAACAACCACAAACTATAACATACAATAACATACAATAACATATCAACTTGCATAAATATATAACATGAATGAAACTGTGCGATTAAGGCTCAATCAAACGGAGGCGATCGTATTGCATGTACTGAAAATGATAAATGTCTGTGCGATCAAGGCTCAATCAAACGGAGCCGATCGTATGTTGGCACGCCAGGTTCACGCTCATAATGTAATGGGGAGCGGCGGCCTATGAACTTGCATGTACTGAAAATAATAAATTAAATCTAACAATAACCACACAAACAGTTGAAACAAGCTGAATACACATTTGTTCATGATATGATGTATGCACAATGATTTATATATAATAAATGGCAAGACACATGATACACCCCTAAAACGTGATTAAAACGGGGAATTTGTAAAGATTCACTCACATTGGGTGCGTTTGGTTGGAGAAGATGAGATGCGCACGAGTTGGAAGGATTGAACAACGAGTTTTAACTAACTTAAATAATAACGGAAAATATAGTAAATGAGTGGATTTTATTGATAATTTAATAGGATTTTTAGATATATTTTTGTGAGTTTAAGGCTATTTCCTAACTTTAAAAACATTATTTTTAAGTATTTTTAATTGATTTTTAAATTAAATTAAATAAATAAAAATATAAAAATATGTTGACTTTTGCATTGACCGTTGACCGTTTGACTTGTTGACTGGTTTTATTGTGTAATTGTATGCGCCGGGTGAGGCTCGAACCCGAGACCTCCCGTTCGCGTGCACGCAGCTCTACCAACTGAGCTACGTGTCTAACCTGAAATAATTCTGTTTTTAATTATACTTATATACTAACTCAGTTTATTCAAAATTCTTTTATTTTCAAAAATATTTTAATTCATCGAACCGGTGTCACTAACAGGTCTCGAACCCGGGACCTGTGCTTTAACGCTACACACAGTCCACCGCTGGACTGTGTGTCTAACTTGTTTAATATACAGATTCTTATTATACTTAACATCTAATGTAAGTTAATCCGGTTCAGTTAGAAAAACAAAACATTTTTATTATCGAGCATACGTGTGTCAAGGATCGAACTCGCGGCGTGTGATTTGTATGTGCACACAGTCCGCCGCTGGACTGTGTGTCTAACCCGTTTACAATATCCATTTTAATTAATCTTAATATCATCTACTACTTCGTCTTCTTCGTCTATAACACAGACAACGGTTATCACGCTGTTATTTGTTTAATTCAGTTAACGAATAATATGAACAAGTTGAAAGGTGATGAACGGAGAAGGTTTGGGGAAAGAAAGTACCGGAACAGGTCGTCGTTCTCGAAACTCCGGCAAGGATCGTCGGCTCTGATTATGAGCTTCCTCTGTTCGGGTCAATTACCAAATTTGATTGATTAGTTATGAAAGTGGGGTACTAAACAAGGATTAACAGAGGTTTTGAATGTTCATACCGATTCACCGCGTGAGATTGGAAATTCCAGAAGTTTTCCGGCGAGAGCTGAATATTCCGGCTATGTCGTCTGGGATTGATTCTGATTGTTGGTTTGAAGTTAGTAACAGTCTAACAACGGATTGAAACTGAAATAATCGAAGTATTTACCGTATTAATGAAGGTCTCGGTTTTCCGGCGACTTGCAGAGATTTTCCGGCGAGTTAAAAAAAGTTTTTCTGACGAACTGAACGAATAGCGAAAGTGCAATTGAAGGTTTGTAGAATGTTTCTAAGTCGCGGAGAGAGGTCTTTGATTGAAGTAATTCAGAAATTGAATATCTTCGGTTATAAAAACCGATCATCATCAAAATTTAAGTTAATTCAAGACTGAATTGATTAGGATCGTCGGTGCATCGGTTATAAACCAGAATCCGCGAACACTCAACCGTTTTGGACGGTTGAAAGACGATTACGGTTTCAGTTTGGCGCAACAGGTTGTTTCATGATTGTCTATAAGATTTATTTGTTTCTTAGAGTTGACAGAAAACAACAAGTGGCGGAGTGGTTATGTGTGTGTGCGTTAAATCTTTGGAGTTCAACCCGGCTGACCCGGGTTCGAGTCCCGGCATCAGCACTTTATTTTTATTTCATTATTTTTAATAGATTTTCAATTATAAATTTTATATTATAATATACTTATTAATTATGTATCGCTTAAAATTAATTTGAGCATTAAATATGCAACGAAATTTTTAACTGGTTGTTCGGTTAATAAACGAAGCGGGTTTGGTAAATCCAGTTTTTGACGGATGTTACAGTATCCCCTACTTTTAGAAATTTCGTCCCGAAATTTAAGTAGTAGTAGGAAAAAGATGCGGGTATTTTTCGCGCATTGAGTCTTCATGTTCCCAAGTAAACTCAGGTCCCCGTTTCGACTCCCAGCGTACCCTAACAATTGGAATGCGACTTCGTCGAAGACGTTTTTCCCCGAAGTCCATGATCTCTACTGGTCTTTCAATAAAATGCATAGATTCATCAATCTGAATATCTTCCAGAGGAATATGGAGGTTCTCATCAGTGAGGCACTTCTTTAAGTTTGACACGTGGAATGTAGGGTGAATTCTGTTGAGTTCTTCTGGTAGGTCAAGCTTGTATGCTACATGTCCTACTCTTTCGAGTATCTTGAAAGATCCTACGTAGCGTGGTGCTAGCTTGCCCTTCTGGCCAAAACGAACTATTCCCTTCCACGGTGATACTTTTAAAAGTACATGATCATCAATGTTAAACTCCTAAGACTTTCGTCGTTTATCTGCATAACTCATTTGACGGCTTTGAGCCGTTAGGAGATTGTTTCGAATTTGATGGATCTTGTCTGTGGTTTCTTAAATCAATTCTGGACCGATAATTTGAGCTTCTCCAATTTCGTGCCAACATACTGGAGATCGGCACTTACGACCATATAAAGCTTCAAAAGGTGCCATGCCGATGCTTGAATGATAGCTGCTGTTGTACGACAATTCAACTGATGGTAGATGAGCGTCCCAATTTCCCTTGAAGTATATGACACATGCTTGAAGCATATCTTCAAGAGTTTGTATGGTGCGTTCAGATTGCCCATTAGTTTGAGGATGATAAGCGGTACTGAGGTTTAATCGTGTACCCAAAGCGGCCTGCACGGCTTGCCATGTTCGTGAAGTAAAACGACCATCACGATCGGAAATAATGCTTAACGGTACACCATGACGGCTTATGATTTCACTGATGTAGATACGAGCTAACTTCTCGTTCTTGAAATCTTCGCGGATCGGAATAAAGTGAGCTGATTTTGTAAGACGACCAATGATTACTCATATAGTGTCATACCCACCAGAAGTGCGAGGTAACCCGGTAATGAAGTCCATGGTTATGTTTTCCCACTTCCCTACAGGTATTTCAGGTTGGACCAGAAGTCCTGAGGGTCTTTGATGTTCAGCTGATATTTTGGAACATGAAAGGCACTTGGAAACAAAATCAGCAATATCCTTTTTCATTCCAGGCCACCAGTAGGTGTATCGAAGGTCTTGATACATCTTGTCGGCTCCTGGGTGTATAGAATATCGTGTTTTGTGCGCCACATTCATAAGAAAATCACGAAGGTTATTGTGGTCAGGAATCCATATGCGATCTAGACAGTATAGAATACCGTCGGATTTAGTTTCAATTTTTTTTTTTTTGGTTTAGCTCCACAAGACGGCTCCTTGCGTACGTCTCTTTTCTGTTACTGAAACATGCTGGGCTACTCGGATTTGATCTTTGATGTCGCTTACGATTTTATGCATAATAGTTTTGAGGGAACTGATACGTTTGTAATGATAAGGTATGTATCATAAAACAAAAACTTCAACCATAACGATATTTAAACCTACACGGAACTTTTCATAACCTCCTGGTAATGCTTTTGATCCTTTGCCAAGAATACTTATATATAGGAAGTACCAGCGGCGTATCCACCATATTCTTGTCAAATTTTCGTTGGCTTTATCAGTAAATCATGATCAGTTCTATGTGACTCTAAAACATAAACAACACAATGAACAAACTTGAGTCTCAATTCTGAAATGATACATGACTAAATGATGACAGTACCTCTCTCGTTGGTTATGATGAAGGGGTCAGTCTATGTAAAAGTGTGACACAACCCAACTTCTTTAAATGATGAGATTGAGATACGTCGAGATGTATGATGATATGAATGTTAAATCAATGAGTATAAAACAAAACTGTAATATCAAATCGCATTAAAATTCTTGGATACATAATTTCCAAATCTTACAACTGGGATACGGAAAGATTGAGATAACATAAAGAAAACATTAAAACTAGACGATTGGAGTTGAGTCTTGATTCTTGGTGAGGAAAAACTAGTTGGGTGATTCGTTTGGGCCGTTATTATTTTCAACAGTATTGGCGTTGATGTTGTAAGCTCTTCCTCTTGCAGGTGGTGGAGCTTGGTTAGCTTGATTCACCGGATTTGCTTGAGCTTGGGCATGAATGATGTTCACCAAACGTGGACAAGTGTTTCTAAAGTGGTTTGGGTCTCCACAGTTGTAACAAGCCCGCATAGGTTGCACCATGGGATAGTTGGGTTGGTAGTATGATTGGGCTAAATGTTGGGTAGGTGGTAGTAGTAGGGGTTGTTGGGCTTGACCCATTATTTGTTGGTGGGTTTGGGTTGAAGGCTGGTGTTGGTTTGTTCGCTGAGGTATGCGACAGGTTTGAACAGTATGACCTGCGCGACCACAGCCGGTGCAATGTTGGCAGGGATGATCAGGAAAGTGATGGTATTGGCAACAGTTGCATTTTGGTAATGGGCCGGAGTATGGCTTTTTATATGGTGCAGGTGAAGGGGAAACTTGAGTGATGGGTGCAGCAGGGATAGGGAAATTTGCTTGTGTGACAGCAAAGTTTCTTGTGCTTCGATTCCTTTTACCAGTAAACTTCGAAGAGGAACCAGAATGGTTTGAAGTTTGAGCCTCAATGGGGCTTTCTTTTTCTCCTCTTTGAATTTACCGTTTCGAATGCGATTTTCGGTGAGTTCGGTAGCTAGTTCCATCGCGGCTTCAAGTGTCGCAGGCGAAGTGCTTAGAACTGAGTCTTGAATTTTTGAGGGGAGACCTCGAATATAGTGTTCAACCAAGCGGTACACTGGGGTGAACAAGTTGGGGATCATTTGGTTCAACTATAGAAACCTTTTGTTGTAGGAAGTATGATCTCCTTCCTTTTGTTTTAACGAGTGGAATTCATCTTCCAACTTCTTGATTTCGCTTCTTGGACAGAAGCGCCTTGTCATTATTTCCCTTAACTCTTCCCATGTTAAGGCCATAGCATCTTCGACTCCTCTCTTACCCTTCTCTGTATTCCACCAGGTAAGAGCTACCCCAAATAGTCTCTCGGTTGCGTATCGTACCTTGCGATCCTCGGGACAATCGCAGTTGAGGAAGGTGTTTTCCATTTCCTCAAACCAGTGGAGAAGGGCAGTGACACCTTCGGTCCCTTTAAATTTAGGAGGATCGCAAGACTTAAAATGTTTATATGAGCACTTGCTGGTAGGAGGGTTGCCAATGTTCTGGTCATCTTGCTGGGGAGGATTAGTGGGATTTGTGGCGAGAGCTTGTTGTACTTGAACCACAATGTCAGGAAGCACCGCGGCCATTTGTTCCGCGATTTGTGTGGCCAAGCGTTCGTGAGACCTTCCTGATCTTTTACCCCCTCGTTGTTGTCTAGCCGACATCTACAGGAACATACATAGGAAGATTGTGAGTTTATGGAGTCTTTTTAGGTGTCATGTCTCTTAAAGAAAATCAAAATAACATAAATATCAATAATGCAACTACATCCATAGGATGTCTTGGGTTTGCTCATGTTGGGCCTCAAATGTCCCACATACCCTCACCTGTATAGTCATGTGGGCCCCCATGACTATTGGCTTGGTAGGATTCACATTAGTATTGGCGATTTAACACTCGCATCACCCGAATGCAAACCACAAAATATGTTTACGAGATGTATGGTCGGAATGTGTCCAGGTGTAGACACAGTGACAACTCAAAGTGGGGTTAGCTCTCACGACGTTTGGTATAGCATGCTTTGGCCTAATAGGTACTTCGTACTCTCATCGTTAGTCCCCAGGTAGGCAAACTGGTACTTTATTTTGGATTTATACGAATGCCAACCTAGACAGGACGTTCCGACTACCGGTACTTGTACCCTTCCAGTTACTACATGCCCGTCATGAGAACTCACTTTGATGAGATTTGAAAATATAAAAATCATTGTAAAAACAATCATGAAAATGATGTGATGTGTGCTTTCATGGATATGATATGTTATGAGAATATGATTCATGATAGGCATTATATGATAATATGTACTTATGAACATGCTTGCATAATATTGAATGTAACATTAAACATAAAACATATAAACATCATGATATTTGGCATGTAACACACAAAAATCTTAAAAATTTCTAATCAACTATAGTATAGGCTCTAAGGGTCTAATAACCTATCCTATATCCATATAGTCATGGCTCTGATACCAATCTGTCACACCCCGACCCGCAGCGGAATAAGAGTCGGGGCATAATTGGGTTATCACCAAAGCTCATGATATTTACTAATATGTTTCATATTTATTAAAGTCAAAATTACATTCCCAATAATCCAAACATGTCCATACAAATACAAAGAAAAATAACCAACTAAACAATTCCAAGCTCTAAATCATTTTATTCTTCTAGGCCAATCCTATGTGTTTCTTGTTGCAGCTGGTTCACCTGTATCATGTGTAAAAATGGGGGTTTTGGGGTCAACATAAGTTGGCGAGTGAACCGTGTTAGATAAACATTTATTATTGATTTTCTTGTTATTTTATCAAGGAAAAATTGTGCAATAATCATAAGTGAGCAAATGTAAATAATCAAACAGTAGCAATAACAACCACAAACTATAACATACAATAACATATCAACGTGCATAAATATATAACATGAATGAAACTGTGCGACCAAGGCTCAATCAAACGGAGCCGATCGTATTGCATGTACTGAAAATGATAAATGTCTGTGCGATCAAGGCTCAATCAAACGGAGCCGATCGTATGTTGGCACGCCAGGTTCATGCTCATAATGTAATGGGGAACATGCTCAACGCTCATAATGTAATGGGGAGCGGCGGCCTATGAACTTGCATGTACTGTAAATAATAATTTAAATCTAACAATAACCACACAAACAGTTGAAACAAGCTGAATACACATTTGTTCATGATATGATGTATGCACAATGATTTATATATAATAAATGGCAAGACACATGATACACCCCAAAAACGTGATTAAAACGGGGAATTTGTAAAGATTCACTCACATTGGGTGCGTTTGGTTGGAGATGATGAGATGCGCACGAGTTGGAAGGATTGAACAACGAGTATTAACTAACCTAAATAATAACGGAAAATATAGTAAATGAGTGGATTTTATTGATAATTTAATAGGATTTTTAGATATATTTTTGTGAGTTTAAGGCTATTTCCTAACTTTAAAAACATTATTTTTAAGTATTTTTAATTGATTTTTAAATTAAATTAAATAAATAAAAATATAAAAATATGTTGACTTTTGCATTGACCGTTGACCGTTTGACTTGTTGACTGGTTTTATTGTGTAATTGTATGCGCCGGGTGAGGCTCGAACCCGAGACCTCCCGTTCGCGTGCACGCAGCTCTACCAACTGAGCTACGTGTCTTGTCACACCCCGACCCGCAACGGAAAAGATGATCGAGGCATGATTGGGTTATCATCAAAGCTCATGACATTTATTATAACGTTTCATATTCATTATTGCAATTTAAAGGGAAACATACAATCATAATTACATCATGTCCTAAACATCATTCTAAACTTCATTGTTTCCTTCTAAGGCATTTCCTATGTTTTCCTTGCTTCATCCTGTTCACCTGTATCATGTGTAAAAATGGTTTTTGGATCAACAAAAAGTTGGCGAGTGAATCCTATGAAAAACATTTGAACAAGTTTATTTAATTGATTATAAAATAAAGTGCACAACCACACATGAGTAAAAATAGATGTAAACTGATTCACAAAAACAATTAATCATTAAATAATGCACACACATACAATAATAGATTGTTTTGAGGCACGCGTTGCTCAACTCGTCTCCCACGAGGAACTGATGGGCCTAATGAATTAATTGCATATAACTTGACAATATGAAATACATAACTACAAACAATATATACATTCTAAGTTTAGATCACAATATGGTATGGCACAAGTTTAAATAAACGAGTTAATTTTTGTGACACATGACACACCCCAAAACGTGTAATTAAAAAGGGGAGTTGTAAGATTCACTCACATTGGGTGCGTTCGGTTGATGATGTTGAATACGCACGAAGTTGGATTTAACCACGAGTGAAACTAACCTAGATAATAACATAATGGTTTGGTAAATAAGCGGATTTTATTAATCCATTTTAGTAGAATGATTGGATATATTTTTGTGAGTTTAAGGCTATTTTATAACCTTAAAAATGTTATTTTTAAGTATTTTTAATTGACTTTTAAATAAAATAAATAAATAAAAATAATCAAAAATGTTGACTTTTTGCGACCGTTGACCGTTGACTTGTTGACCAGTCAGGCTGTGTATTTGTGTGCGCCGGGTGAGGCTCGAACCCGAGACCTCCCGTTCGCGTGCACGCAGCTCTACCAACTGAGCTACGTGTCTAACCTGAAATATTTCTGTTTTTAATTATATTTATATACTTATTGAATTAAACCGAAAATCATTTATTTAAAAACGATTTTAATGCATCGAACCGGTGTTCTCCACAGGTCTCGAACCCGGGACCTGTGGTTTGGGTTAACACACAGTCCACCGCTGGACTGTGTGTCGAACTTGTTATATAATCTGATTTTTATTATACTTATTACAAATACATTATTTCATTTCGTCATATATAAATTAGTTTGAATTTCGTACTCGTATCATAAAGTTGATAACGGTTTCCACTCATCAGTTCACACAGTCACATGGACTGTGTGTCTATCTTGGTTATTATTCCGGTTTTTATTAAACTTAACATCTATTTGTAGTGAAACCGGTTCAGTTAAAAAAAAAGGACATTTTTATTACGGCGAGTATGCGTGGGACAAGAATCGAACTCGGGACGTAAGCGTGTTTTATGTGCACACAGTCCACCGCTGGACTGTGTGTCTAACCCGAGATATATCTTGATTTAAATTAAACTTATATACTACTGAAACTTCATCTTCTTCGTTGGACTCAACCAGAAACGGAGTCCGACTGGTTCGTCGATTTAATCATGTTCTTTTAGTGTGTTGCGGTTAATTACAGGTGAGATAAATAAAAAGAATGAGAGATTAAGTGTTAGATATACCGAACAGTGGCTCCTCTGTTTCGCCGGCGAAACTCCGATGACAGCAGATTATTCCGGCGACGTGTGTCCTGCGGCAGAGGGTCTTCAGGGAGCTTGAGATGAGTGTGGGTGGCTTCGGTATGAGCTCTGGGGGTTCAGTAAGGCACAGAGGCGAAAGGTTCGGTTTTTCGGCGAGTTACAGCAGTTCTCCGGCGAGTGAAATTATGTCGGGAAAGAGTGTGATTGTGAGCGAAAAAGCTAACAGAGGTTAGAGGGGGTATTTATAGGGCAGATCATCGACGTATTTAGTCCGATTTCCGTCTTGATTCGTC
The DNA here is from genome assembly GCA_947069175.1 of Scalesia atractyloides. Lineage (NCBI taxonomy): Eukaryota > Viridiplantae > Streptophyta > Magnoliopsida > Asterales > Asteraceae > Scalesia > Scalesia atractyloides. The sequence goes on from CAMTDV010001632.1 coordinate 23,403,170, forward strand.
GGTTAACGATTTTCTGGCGGTTATAACTTGTGTCGCGGACTGGACATCGGTTATAACCGATGTTAAAGTTAATGCGTCGGTTAAAACTGAAGAAACCGTCCAATCTCGGCGAAATCGTCGGGATTTCCGACGACTGCAATTAGGCGCGTCGGTTTTGAAATCGAGTTTGTGTATTTGAATTAATTGTTTCTAATAATGTCCAAGAGACACAAGTGGCGGAGCGGTTGGATGGTTGGAATTTAAGTCGTTTGTTGATTCTGGCTGACACGGGTTCGAAACCCGGCAGCATTAATTTATTTTTATTTCATTATTTTTAACACATTTTCAAATATAAATTATATATTCCAATATACTTATTAATTATGTATCGTTTAAAATTAATTTGGGCATTAAATACGCAACAAAATTTTTAACTGATTGTTCGGTTAATAAACGGAGCGGGTTTGGTAAATCCGGTTTTTGACGGATGTTACATGTCTAACCTGAAATAATTCTGTTTTTAATTATACTTATATACTAACTCAGTTTATTCAAAATTCTTTTATTTTCAAAAATATTTTAATTCATCGAACCGGTGTCACTAACAGGTGTCGAACCCGCGACCTGTGCTTTAATGCTACACACAGTCCACCGCTGGACTGTGTGTCTAACTTGTTTAATATACAGATTCTTTTTATACTTAACATGTCAGGAAGCATCGCGGCCATTTGTTTTGCGATTTGGGTGGCCAAGCGTTCGTTTGACCTTCCTGACCTTCTACCTCCACGTTGCTGCCTAGCCGACATCTACAGGAACATTCATAAGAAGATTGTGAGTTTAAGGAGTCTTTTTAGGGGTCATGTGTCTTAAAAAAAATAAAAATAACATAAACATCAATAATGCAACTACATCCATAGGATGTCTTGGGTTTGCTCATGTTTGGGCCTCCAATGTCCCCCATACCATCGTCTGTATAGTTATGTGGGCCCCCATGACTATTGGCTTAGTAGGATTCACATTGGTATTGGCGGTTTAACACTCGCATCACCCGAATGAGAACCATGAAATATGTTTGCGAGATGTATGGTCGGAGGGTGTCCAGGTGTAGACACAATGATTTTCTCGATATTAACACACTTTTACGATCTGGTTTTTAACTTTTAACTTTTCACTTTCACTGATTTCATCATTTAAAGTCCCAAACTCTTGACTTTTCAAGTTAAAAAGAAAACACTTTATTAGGAAAAGACACCATATAAAACAGTTGAAAACGACAGAATTATTTGAAGCAAAGCAAATTCATTGTTTGTATGGCTGCAAAAATCCTGACTAATCTTTGTTTATTTATGATTAATCACTAATTGGAGGTTCACTAACTACTCGATAGACGGTCAATGACGGTCCTATTCTGACTAAATTTGGCTAGACGCTAGCCAAATTTCGACCAAACCTGATAAATTTTTTCCAATTACTTAAAAAATGGGTCAATGAGGGGTAAAACATGTCCACTTTAGAAACTACATTGAAAAATGTGTGTGTATATGTATAACTAAAAGTACAAATAAAAATCTCGATCCGAGTAATACCGATTAACCGCTAGTCGATACTGTCACACCCCAACCCGGAGCGGAATAAGAGTCGGGGCATAATTGGGTTATCACCAAAGCTCATGATGTTTACTAATATGTTTCATATTTATTAAATTCAAAATTACATCTTCAATATTCCAAACAAGTTCATACAATTACAAGGAAAAAGTAACTAAATAAACAATCCAAAACCTAAACCGATTTATTCTTCTAAGTCGTCCTATATGTTTCTTGCTGCAACTGGATCACCTGTATCATGTGTAAAAATGGGGGTTTTTGGGTCAACAAAAGTTGGCGAGTGAACCTTGTTAGAAAACATTTATTATTGATTTCTTGTTATAATTAATATGGAAAAATTGTGCAATATATCATATGTGAGCAAACGTAAATAAACATACAATAACAATAACAATAACAATAACAAACCACCTTGCATGAGTATATGACATGAATGATAATGTATATGTTGGCAACGTCACGTTCCGCTCATAGGTAATGGGGAACGGACGGCCTATGATGATGTATGTGCGATCAAGGCTCAATCAAACGGAGCCGATCGTATGTTGGCAACGCCTCGTTCACGCTCATAGGTAATGGGGAACGGTTCATGCTCATAGGTAATGGGGAACGGCGGCCTATGATGATGTATGTACTGAAAATGATTAATTTAATCTAAACGTTAACCACACAAACAGTTGATACATATTGAATACACATTTGATCATGGATATGATGGATGCACAAGTGTTTAAATGTAATAAATAATAAGACACATGATACACCCCAAAATGTGATTAAAACGGAGAATTTGTAGAGATTCACTCACATTGGGTGCGTTCGTTTGATGATGTTGAATGCGCACGAGTTTAGAGGGTTAATCGATGAGGAATAACTAACCTAAATAATAACGAAAAGGTACGGTAAATAAGTGGATTTTATTAATAATTTTAATAGGATTTTTAGATATATTTTTTTGTGAGTTTAAGGTCATTTTCTAACTTTAAAAATATTATTTTTAAGTATTTTTAATTGATTTTTAAATTAAATAAATAAATAAAAATATAAAAAAATGTTGACTTTTTTTGGGTTGACCTTTGACCGTTGACCATTGACTGTTGACCGGTTCGGTCTTGTATTTGTTTGCACTGAGTGAGGTTCGAACTTGTGACCTCTCGTATACGTGCACGCAGCTCTACCAACTGAGCTACGTGTCTAACCCGAAGTATTTCTGTTTTTAATTATATTTATATACTATTTAATTTATTCAAAATTCATTTATTTTAAAAAGGATTTTAATTATATCGAACCGGTGTGCATAACAGGTCTCGAACCCGGGACCTGTTGTTTAACGTTGCACACAGTCCAACGCTGTACTGTGTGTCTAACCTCGTTAAAATACTTGTTTTTATTTCACTTATATACTAACTGGAAGTTTCCGTATTTGGGTTTTATAAAAAGTCTGAATATTGTGACGAATCAGAACAAGGACAGACTCGAACGCGGTATCTCTATGATTCAAAAGCACACAGTCCACCGCTGGACTGTGTGTCTAACCCGAGATATAATCCGATTTATATTAAATTTATACACAAACTAAACTTCATCTTCTTCGTTAAAACAACCCAGAACAACAATTATTCGACTGGTCTTGTTTAATTCGATTAACGGACATATAAATGATTAAAATGAAATGGATAAAGAAGGTTTTGGAAACGAATGTACCAGAAAGAGGTTTTTCTCAGAATTCCGGCAAAGGTCGTCGGCTCTGTTTATGAATTCCGTCTAAGCGGAACAATTAACAGTTTTGATTAACTAATTGTGAAATTAAGTGACTAAACAAGGATTATCAAAGAGTTTAGATGCTCGTACCGATTCACAGCGTGATTTCAGAATTTTCAGAAAATTTCCGGCGGTTGCAGGTTATCCGGTATCGTTGTCTGGGACCGATTCTGGTAGAAGGGTTTGAGTTAGTAAGAGTCTAACAATAGATAGAAGATGAAAGAATTGAGAAATTTACTATTTTGATGAATGACACGGTTTTCCGGCGAAAGTCCGGTGATATCAGATAGCGATTCCGACGATCAGAAATTAGAGCAAAAGTGAAATTGAGAGTTCTGTGGGTGTTTCGGAGTTGCGAGACAATGATAATACCGGTGTAAATTTGGAGTTGAATGATTTCGGTTATCAAACTCGAACATCATATGAATCGGGTCCAATAAAGGCTGAATTGATTAAGAACGTCGGTCGTAATGATTTCATCGGTTATAACCAGTAACTCACGATCACTCAATCGTCTGAATGGTTGAAAGCCGATTATCGGTTTCAGTTTTTGGCGCAAACAGGTAGATTCACGGGTGATCTTAAGGTTTTATTTGTTTCTTGATTACACAAAAACAACAAGTGGCGGAGTGGTTAAGTGTTTGATAATTGAGTCTTCCGGCTGACCCGGGTTCGAAACCTGGCAGCCCCTTTTTATTTTTAATTGCTTTATTTTTATTTTCTAACAATTTTAATTTCCATATTCTAAAATGTTTATTAGTTATGTATTGTTTAAAATTAAAATAAGCATTAAATGATCAACGAAAAGTTGAAACTGATTATTCGATTAATAAACGAAGCGGGTTTTGAAAACCCGTTTTTCGACGGATGTTACAGTATCCCCTACTTTTAGAAATTTCGTCCCGAAATTTAAGTAGTAGTGGTAACAGGAAAAAGTTGCGGGTATTTTTCGCGCATTGAGTCTTCACGTTCCCAAGTTAACTCAGGTCCTCGTTTCGACTCCCGGCGTACCCTAACAATTGGAATACGACTCCGTCTTAAACGTTTTTCTCCGAAGTCCATGATCTCTACTGGTCTTTCAATGAAGTGCATAGATTCATCAATCTGCATATCTTCTAAGGAAATATGGAGGTTTTCATCGGCGAGGCACTTCTTTAAGTTTGATACGTGGAATGTGGGGTGAATTCTGTTGAGTTCTTCTGGTAGGTCAAGCTTGTATGCTACAGGTCCTACTCTTTCGAGTATCTTGAAAGGTCCTACGTAGCGTGGTGCTAGCTTGCCCTTCTGGCCAAAACGAACTACTCCCTTCCACGGTGATACTTTTAAGAGTACATGATCACCAATGTTAAACTCCAAAGGCTTTCGTCGTTTGTCTGCATAACTCTTTTGACGACTTTGTGCTGCTAGAAGATTGTTTCGAATTTGATGGATCTTGTCTGTGGTTTCTTGAATCAATTCTGGACCGGTAATTTGAGCTTCTCCAATTTCGTGCCAACATACTGGAGATCGGCACTTACGACCATATAAAGCTTCGAAAGGTGCCATGCCGATACTTGAATGATAGCTGTTGTTGTACGAAAATTCAACTAATGGTAGATGAGCGTCCCAGTTTCCCTTGAAGTCTATGACACATGCTCGAAGCATGTCTTCAAGTGTTTGGATGGTGCGTTCAGATTGTCCATCAGTTTGAGGATGATAAGCGGTACTGAGGTCTAATCGTGTACCCAAAGCGGCTTGTATGGCTTGCCATGTTCGTGAAGTGAAACGACCATCACGATCTGAAATAATGCTTAACGGTACACCATGACGGCTTACGATCTCGCTGATGTAGATACGAGCTAACTTCTCGTTCTTGAAATCTTCGCAGATCGGAATGAAGTGAGCTGATTTTGTAAGACGATCAATGATTACCCATATAGTGTCATACCCACTGGAGGTGCGAGGTAACCCGGTAATGAAGTCAATGGTTATGTTTTCCCACTTCCACACAGGTATTTCAGGTTGGACTAGAAGTCCTGAGGGTCTTTGATGTTCAGCTTTAACTTTGGAACATGTAAGGCACTTGGAAACAAAAACAGCGATATCCTTCTTCATGCCAGGCCACCAGTAGGTGTATCGGAGGTCTTGATACATCTTGTCGGCTCCTAGGTGTACAGAGTACCGTGTTTTGTGCGCCTCATTCATAAGGAAATCACGAAGGTTATTGTGATCAGGAATCCATATGCGATCTAGATAGTACAGAATACCGTCGGATTTAGTTTCGATTTTAAGTTCAGCTCCACAAGACAGCTCATTGCGTACGTCGTTTTCTGTTATAGAAACATGTTGGGCTTCTCGGATTTGATCTTTGATGTCGGTTATGATTTGCGAAGATAGAAGACGAATGGAGTTCGCATAACCCTTTCGACTGAGCGCATCGGCCACCACGTTTGCCTTGCCAGGATGATACCGAATTTCACAGTCGTAGTCATTAAGAAGTTCAACCCATCTTCGTTGCCTCATGTTCAACTCCTTTTGGTTGAAGATATGTTGAAGACTCTTATGGTCAGTGTATATTTCACACTTAGTACCGTAGAGGTAATGTCTCCATATCTTAAGAGCGAACACAACGGCTCCAAGTTCCAGTTCGTGGGTGGTGTAGTTCTTCTCATGAATTTTGAGTTGTCTAGAAGCATAAGCTATCACTTTTCCTCTTTGCATCAGAACACAGCCTAGTCCTTGCCCTGACGCGTCGCAATAAACCACGAAGTCATCACAACCTTCAGGAAGTGTGAGGATAGGTGCGTCACAAAGTTTTTGTTTAAGGGTTTGGAAAGCTTCTTCTTGTTTGGGTCCCCATATGAAGGGTTTTCCTTTATGAGTTAAAGCCGTGAGTGGTACAGCGATGCGGGAGAAATTTGCAATGAAACGGCGATAATAACCAGCCAAACCAAGAAATGATCTTACTTCGGTAGGTGTACGTGGCGCTTGCCATTCTTGTACTGCTTTGATCTTTGAGGGGTCGACATGTATTCCCTTGTCATTGACTACATGTCCAAGGAATTGTACCTCTTTTAACCAGAATTCGCATTTAGAGAATTTGGTGTAGAGCTTTTCATTCCCTAAGAGTGTAAGGATGAGTCGAAGGTGTCGTTCATGATCAGACTTAGACTTTGAGTAGATGAGGATGTCGTCGATGAAGACTATAACAAAGCGATCGAGATAGGGTTTGCAGACTCTGTTCATTACATCCATGAAGACAGCTGGGCCGTTGGTTAAACCAAATGGTATGACCATGAATTGATAATGACCATAACGAGTTCGGAAGGCGGTCTTTGGGACGTCTTCTTCATGTACTCCGAGTTGATGATAACCAGAACGAAGGTCGATTTTTGAAAAAACAGCTGGCGCCTTGAAGTTGGTCAAGAAGATCATCGATGCGAGGTAATGGATAGCGGTTTTTTGACCGTTAACTTGTTGAGTTCTCTGTAGTCGATACACATGCGAAACGTTCCATCTTTCTTTTTCACAAAAAGAACAGGTGCACCCCAAGGCGATGAGCTAGGACGTATGAATCCTTTGTCAGTCAGCTCTTGCAGTTGACTGGCTAGCTCTTGCATTTCGGATTGGGCTAACCTATAAGGAGATTTTGCAACTGGTGTAGCTCCAGGAATAAGATCAATGCGGAATTCGACTTCTCTCACGGGAGGAAGTCCTGAAATGTCGTCAGGAAAAACTTGCGGAAAATCTTTTACTACTGGGATGTCTTCAAGTTTCTTCTCCTTGGTTCCCTTTTTGACGACATGAGTTAGGAATGCGACATAATCCTTGCGGAGATATTTTCGGGCTTGAAGACAGGACATTAATTTGAGTCCCTTCGAAGTGGTTTCTCCAAAGATTCGTAGAGTCTGACCGTTTGTAAGAGGAATGCGAATAAACTTTTCGCGGCATACAACTTCAGCATGATGTTGGCTGAGCCAGTCCATACCAATTATAATGTCGAAACTTCCCAACTTCATAGGTATGAGGTCAGCTGGAAAATCGTGATCGTTTAGAGTGAGAGTACAGTTTCGGATAATGGAGTTTAATGAGACCGGTTTTCCGTCAGCAACTTCCACCATTATGGATTCCATGAGTTTATCACGAGTTTGGTTGAGGATGGGTTCAAACTCTAAGGACACAAAACTCTTATCCGCGCTAGTATCAAATAACATGGATGCATAACTACCATTGATGAGAAACGTACCGTTAACCACGTTGTTGTCGGCCCTAGGTTGATTGGCGTTGATGTTGAAAGCTCTTCCTCTTGCAGGTGGAGGAGGTTGGTTAGCTGGTTTACTGGATTAGCTTGAGCTTGGGCATGGATGATGTTCACCAAGCGTGGACAGGTGTTTCTGAAATGGTTCGGGTCTCCACAGTTGTAACAAGCCCGCATAGGTTGCACCATGGGATAGTTTGGTTGGTAATAGGATTGGGTTACATGTTGGGCAGGTGGTAGGAGTAAAGGTTGTTGGGCTTGACCCACTATCTGATGGTGGGTTTGGGTTGAGGGCTGATGGCGGTTCGTTCGCTAAAGTACGCGACAGGTTTGAATGGTGTGACCTGCGCGGCCACAGCCGGTGCAATGCTGGCAGGGATGATCAGGAAAGTGATGGTATTGGCAATGGTTGCATTTTGGGTATGGGCCGGAGTATGGCTTTTTATATGGTGCAGGTGAGGGGGCAACTTGAGTGACGGGTGCAGCAAGGATAGGGAAATTTGTTTGTGTGACAGCAAAGTTTCTGGTGTTTCGTTTCCTCTTATTAGTAAACTTTGAGGAGGAGGTGGAATGGTTTGGAGTTTGGCCCTTAATGGGGGCTTTCTTTTTCTCGTCCTTAAATTTGCCGTTACGAATACGATTCTCGGTAAGCTCGGTAGCTAGTTCCATAGCAGCTTCAAGTGTTGCAGGCGAAGTGCTTAGAACTGAGTCTTGAATTTTCGAGGGGAGGCCTCGAGTATAATGTTCGACTAAGCGGTATACTGGGGTGAACAAGTTGGGGATCATTTGGTTCAACTCTAGAAACCTTTTGTTGTAGGAAGTATGATCTCCCTCCTTTTGCTTCAACGAGTGAAATTCATCCTCTAACTTTTTGATCTCGCTTCTTGGACAGAAGCGTCTCGTCATGATTTCCCTTAACTCCTCCCATGTTAAGGCCGTTGCATCTTCGATTCCTCTCTTACCTTTTTCTGTATTCCACCAGGTAAGAGCTACTCCAAATAGTCTCCCGGTTGCGTAACGTACCTTGCGATCCTCGGGACAATCGCAACTGAGGAAGGTGTTTTCCTTTTCCTCAAACCAGTGGAGGAGAGCAGTGACACCTTCGTTCCCTTCAAATTTCGGGGGATCGCAAGACTTGAAGTGTTTGTATGAGCACTTTTTGGAGGGAGGGTTGTCGACGTTCTGGTCTTCTTGATGGGGAGGATTGGTGGGATTTGCGGCGAGAGCTTGTTGGACTTGAATTACGATGCCAGGAAGCACCGCGGCCATTTGTTTTGCGATTTGGGTGGCCAAGCGTTCGTTTGACCTTCCTGACCTTCTACCTCCACGTTGCTGCCTAGCCGACATCTACAGGAACATTCATAAGAAGATTGTGAGTTTAAGGAGTCTTTTTAGGGGTCATGTGTCTTAAAAAAAATAAAAATAACATAAACATCAATAATGCAACTACATCCATAGGATGTCTTGGGTTTTCTGGTAGAAGGGTTTGAGTTAGTAAGAGTCTAACAATAGATAGAAGATGAAAGAATTGAGAAATTTACCATTTTGATGAATGACACGGTTTTCCGGCGAAAGTCCGGTGATATCAGATAGCGATTCCGACGATCAGAAATTAGAGCAAAAGTGAAATTGAGAGTTCTGTGGGTGTTTCGGAGTTGCGAGACAATGATAATACCGGTGTAAATTTGGAGTTGAATGATTTCGGTTATGAAACTCGAACATCATATGAATCGGGTCCAATAAAGGCTGAATTGATTAAGAACGTCGGTCGTAATGATTTCATCGGTTATAACCAGTAACTCACGATCACTCAATCGTCTGAATGGTTGAAAGCCGATTATCGGTTTCAGTTTTTGGCGCAAACAGGTAGATTCACGGGTGATCTTAAGGTTTTATTTGTTTCTTGATTACACAAAAACAACAAGTGGCGGAGTGGTTAAGTGTTTGATAATTGAGTCTTCCAGCTGACCCGGGTTCGAAACCCGGCAGCCCCTTTTTATTTTTAATTGCTTTATTTTTATTTTCTAACAATTTTAATTTCCATATTCTAAAATGTTTATTAGTTATGTATTGTTTAAAATTAAAATAAGCATTAAATGATCAACGAAAATTTGAAACTGATTATTCGATTAATAAACGAAGCGGGTTTTGAAAACCCATTTTTCAACGGATGTTACAGATACCCCACCCACCGACTAACGATTTTTACAACACTGGTTTTTGAGATCCAAATAGTTAGGTTTCAGATAACGGTTCGATCCGCTTTGAAACCACCGTGTGCTGACCCATCCAATGCAGTAGATTTGAATTATCGTTTATCAAAATCGTAGTTACACTTTGATCCAAAACTTTCGCAAAAATCAACATAATCTGATGGTGAATAAAATGTTTCATATATGATATTAGGGGTGTGAATTTATGACACGACACGAACCTAACACGAAATTTGCGGGTTTAGGTTTAGTCTAAACGGGTTCAGGTCAGTTTTAGGTTGAACTAGCGAACGCGTTTAGCTAAACGGGTCGGATTCGGGTCAACCCGGTCGGGTTAACGGTTGACCCATTTAACCCATTTATACTATATTTTATTTTTTTACAACATGTTTTATGTCATAAATTAATTTGGGTGTGTATTTTATGCATAATTATAACTTAAAATAGATATTGACACTTAAAATGCAATTGTATATATACATTTATGTTTTTTTAGTAAAATTTTAATTTTAGCATATTAATTTGTGAAAAAAAAAGTTTAAAAAATTCAAAATTCGGGTTGAACGAGTCAGGTTCGGGTCAACCCGCTAGTATTCGAGTCGTGTTCGGGTTTATGTGTATGACAAGATTTTCAGATTCAGGTTCGTTTAAAATTTTTGGATTCAGGTGGAGTTAAATCCGCGAACCCGACACGTTTAGCACCATATGTGAAACTAGATGTGATAATATCTAAGGATAAGGGGGTGGCGTCCCATATGGTAGGGGGACCATGCAAATAACCTTTGAGAAGGGGAATAAAAGCCGACATCAAGAGGCTTTGTAATCCGAAGCTTTAGTTACCATTAACCTCCGACACATTATGTCGTTTTATCATAAATCCCATGTGCTTCTCCTATTTCTTTCCTCAAACGTAACAATCATCCTGTTTTCCTTGTTTTTATTAGAAATCTAAAATTAGTAATATGAGAAAAGAAATAGATAGAATATGCAAAGCAATAATGCAAACAATCATTTGTACATTTGGACGACTCAACCTATCTCAACGGACTTTCACAACACAATATAATAATAATAATAATAATAATAATAATAATAATAATAATAATAACAAAAAATTAAAACTAAAATTTTTAATTATAATTAAAATAAAAGAAGGAAGACGGAAACATATCGTTAATTTCGTTGGACTTAAAGCCTTTAAACATTCGGGTTTAAGAGAGAGAGGTCTTGTATTCAAATCACACAGATGACATGGATTAAAAGAAATTTGTTGTTAAAAAATTTCTTTGGACTTGATTGTGTTCTTTTTTAAATATTTTGAATTAAAATGGAACCATAGGGTTTTATTGATAATTAAATCTATAAAGTAATGGATTTAATAATATTAAAAGTAAATCGTAAGAATTATTTTTTACTTTTACAGGAAGAAAACTAAAACATACACCAGGCAATAAAAGGTTGTAAATTAAGCTTTTGAGTATGTACCATAATATTGAGTGGCATTTAACCACTGGTGTATCAAATTAAACTAGCAGGGAAGCCTGTGCTTCGAGGCGGGTGTGAAATACGACCACATTACTCTTAGGTTTAGTATTTTACAATTTTACACTCTCAATAGAATGAAGATGATTTAATTGATCTCAAGTTGACGGATTGATCCCAACAAACTTAGAGTTTTAGATTCAAAACTTAAAGTTTTAGTTAGGTTTGGTTGGCTAATCACTAAACTTACGGTACTGAATTTAGCTTGCGCTTCTCTTTTATAAGACAACGGACTTCCGAAGTTTGTTTAATTAGCGATGTAGGATAAATCCCCTTCATCACATGAACGCTTTTAATCATGCATTGAATAAACTAAAGCAAGCATGCAATCTGTTATTTTATTATACATATATTTGGAGAAGTTGTTACCTACAATGAAAGTTATATTAACATGTAGGTGACTCATAAACACAATCATATCCACCCATGTGAGATATGATGTCATCTCCTAAACTAATACATATTTTGCATGAAAAAATCTAAAGTAATATTGTTGTAATTTTCATGACTTTTGTATTTATTTGAAATACACATTTCATCAAATTATTAATAACTAACTCATTCAAAGGCAACTTTAAAAGCATTTAAAGGATTGGAAATATAATCACTCATTATTTTCTCTTCAAATACAATTGAAAAAAAAAACAGTATGTTCAAAACACATTAAAATATCGACCCTGCAACGCGAGAAATCATTTCTCGTTTATACAACTCATTCTTTTTATCATATAAATCCCATGTGCCTCTCCTATTTTTTTTCCTCAAACTTAACAATCATCCTCTTTTCTTATTTTTTGATAAAAATCCAAAAATATTAACATCAAAAAAGAAACAGAGAATATGTAAAGTATTAGAGTGCGTATATCAAGGGTGAGCAGAAAACCAAAATAATCGAACCGTAATTGAAAAACCAAACTTAAACAAAAATCGACGGTTCGATTTTTAGTTTTTTAATAACTGAAAACTTCGGTTCGATTTTTGGTTAACCATTTTTAATAACCGAAAAAACCGAACCGATAAGTTATAATAGTAGGCTAGTCCATATATTTTTATATTTAAGTTTAAGTTGAGTGTTTAACCCATACCAGTAGAAATTATTAATTTTATTCTTAAGTATTAAGTGGTTATAATAAAAACATTAACATGTTTATTTGTAATTGAAATGATTTATTTATTGCCTACAACAAATAACAAAATTTAACATAAAAATCAAATAATCTTTAAAGTATTACAAAAGAAAATGTCTTAATAAAAACTTTGGAGGAACATAAAAATAGATTAGAAGGTTAGGTTTATGTGAACAATATTATTTAAAAAGGTTAAATTTAATAACTTAAATGTAAACATATAAGAAAGATTCTTAAATTTTAAATTATACTTTTTTTATTTTTTGAACCTAACATAATTTTGTTCCAAAAACCGAAAAAATTGAAAAACTGAACCGAACCATTGTAAAAACCTAAACCGAACGGTTCTCTATTCAATTTCTGGCAACTCTCTGTTCTCCTTCCAATCTTATGCTCTGTTCTGACCGATACTCTTCTTTTTATGTTATCTGTTCCAAATCAAGCTTCTGATGCAATGGCTTCCAATTCCTTGTTTGTGATAACATTGATAAACAACTTCACATCAAATTCAAGTGATGATCTACAAAATATTCACTTTTTCATTTCAATCGAGTTAGACAACGACAATTATTTAATTATTGTTTTGAAGACTATTGGTCTTTTGCAATTCTTACTATTTGAATTTGAAGCACAGAGGCCTGGAACAAGTCTGATCGTCATGTTTCAGTGATTATCACATCAAGATTGTCTTCCTCATGCTTCATCTTATACAAAGTATAAACTCATGTGCAGATCTTTGGAAATGACTTGAAGACTAGTGTCACACCGCGGCTTTCCACAGCCAATCCAAACACCGGTGGGCCCGGGTGGGGAGTATCGTGACGTAAGTTGATATCATCATAGTCAATTAAACAAGGCACATCGAAAGTCTTGGATTTAAATTACTGTTACAAACTAAATGTTCAAAGTACAAAAAGAATGTAAACAGACTTTGGGTAGATCTAGGATTTGCAAGATCCTCTTATCACTACCGAGCACTTCCAACCATTTCGTATTGTACCTGCAAGCTTAGTCTTTTGAAAATACGTCAGTTTTCGCTGGTAAATACACTCAACTGATTCATTTGAAAATATTTTAAAAATGTTTTAAGTGCACGTTGGCACAAAATCTTTTATAGCTTGGGAAAGTTACTTTGTAACCTTGTTAATAGATTCACTTGTTTGTCCATACATACAGGCCCAGTATGGAGACCGAGACACGATTAACGTACTCACTCACGAAGGAGTAATTCCCCCAACTTTATGGGTAATGCATTTTGAGCGTCTATCGGGTGTATTCCTACACCCGCGCTAATATCGTGGCCATTATCTAATGTAATGAGCCGATGATATCCAAGACACGGTAGTTAACCCCCGATGATTAAGTTATCAAACAAAACTGATCAAGCGGAATATACGGATTTACTAGCCACAATCCGGCATTCGATTGATCACATTTCCGACCAAGCGGTAATAGTTTACCGTAACCCAAGCCCGTATAGGGGAAATAAGTCGAGAGTATTTACCTGAGCTAGTCTTCGTTTAAACGCAAGATTTAATAACTCAGCCGTATACAAAAGTACTAAGTGCAGATAACATTTACCGGCAAGTCTCTAGTCTGGATTATGGCATAAGCTAACCGATTAAATACTAACGGTCTTATTTAAGTCACAGACTTAGACCGAGTAGCGTACAAGATCAATACGTATAACGCTAGATTAAACGATGATCGGATAGAATGTAGTTTAATCCCAACAAGTACTTTTACTTGTGTAATATGGATAAACTATAAACATTCTGGATTTTGAGACTTAAATGATAAGGTTAGACCCGTTCGGGTTAATTTTCGTAAACTAGTTACATATACTTAACCGTACGCATATCATCGATATCGGGTAACCGGATAAGTCATGGACAAGTTATATATGCCATTATTCTTTAAATAAGTTGTAATATCAATAAGATATCAACTTATATGCCCGTTAAAGTTTTAAAATGAAACTATGCCTCATAAGGGCATTTTGGTAATTATATACCGTATAAAAGGAACTTGAATATATTTTAATGTTACGATCATAAGTATTCTGGAAAAATAATTAGTTTACGATATAATATCATTAGGAACATGATAATATGTGTAATTTATCATTTATGACCAAACTATGCATCGAAAGGGCATTTTAGTCATTTTACACATAGTTTTATAAATTATTTGGGATTCTGAATTCATATCATCTACCTAATGTAAAATATTTAAAATAAATTTTCAAATTAGTAGGTAACAAGTCTTGGTTGATAAATATGGTTTAAGACCATATTATGCGCCGAAACGGCGTTTATATCGTAAAATGACGATTTGTGTGATATTTAATCAAAACTGATGTTAAGGTCAGGTTAATATGTCTTAGATATGTTATTTAATATAACATATCAGTAGGTAAAAGATTTACTTTGAAAAGGTATGATTAAAACCATTTTATGAGCCATAAGGGCTTTATCGTCATTTATCGACATAATATTGTTCATAAACTTGTTTATAATCTGATTTAACATCCCAAATAATCCTACTTATAATATTACATCAGTAGAAACCTTATCAAGTTTGTTATGCATTAAACTTTATTTTATGCAAAAAGGGCATTTTAGTAAAAAATGGCATAATTGCGGAACTTGCGCATAAACTCAGATTCTGATTATAATCATGTAATATAACCTCAGAGGGTTATGCTACATTATATTACGATCATAATGCAACTTTAGATCAGTAGCTAACTAATCTAAATCGGGTCAGAATCGAAAGTCAAAGCCGAAGTCAAACTTTGCGACTTTCGGTTGCGAACCGACCCTAGAACTGAAATTGACGAGCCGAACATGTTCTTACATGTTCTAATAATTATTACCAACTTGTTTAAGTTCCAAAACATGCCTCATAACATATATAAGCTCAGATATTAACATTTTCGAAAAATGGTCTGTTTGACTTTTTAATATTTAAACTTTGACCCGTCAATTGGTCTAGCAAACGTGATCTTCACGAGGTGCCTTAGTAGGGATTAACACATACCTTATTACGAACCCTTAGCCATGTTCGTTACGAACAATGGCTGGACCATAATGGTCTTAACCGAAAATCAAGATGTTTTCCGTAAAACGCTTGACTTTTGGCTATAAAAGCTTATAAATGAAAATGCAAGAGGAAGGAACACTTACAAGTGATTCCTAGGATGCAATAAAACTAAGTTGGATGCTCCTTGCAGTTAGGAACTTCCAGAGGAGGGAGATAGAATGATAAATAAGAATAGTGCAAGTTCAAATGGTGAAGCATCGCACCTATTTATAGTTGGAGAGCTTGAAGGAGGTGATGCCAGGTGTTAAGGGGTGTTAGAGGGAGCTTACAAGTGTCCTAAAACGTGGCATGGCTGTTTGAAAGTCCATGGTTTCGAAACAATGGTTTTTGGCAACATGTGTGGAGGCCAAGCGAAAATTCTGCAGACACAGGCCTCTCACGCCCGCGAGAGGCCAGGCCCTTGCCTCTCACGCCCCACAAGCGCCCCATGGCCAGATTCAAAGTTTGTCACATTTAGCCCCTCAACTTATTAAACCCTCCTAAAACACCTTTATAGCATAATTAGCCCCCCGTAACCAATATTTGGCATACTCGGGAGTATGCCCGGACATTGTCGAGCTCTCAATTCGTTAAAAGGTCACTCAGAGGTATAAATTAACATGTTGACACTTTTAACCCATCCATTATCCAACTTTTACATATTAACAGATTTAATCCCTCTCGTCCAACAAATGGGACACATGAGAGTTAGGACTTCGTAAAGGATCACTCAGAGGCCCACTATAAGCATGTTGAATCCGATGTCACTCAGAGGTTGGGCATGTTGACATATCAGTCACTCAGAGGCCAAGTTTAAGCATGTTGACATATCAGTCACTCAGAGGCTAAGTTTAAGCATGTTGACATATCAGTCACTTAGAGGCTAATGTTTATGCATGTTGACATCAGAAAGTCACTCAGAGGCTCAGTTTGAGCATGTTGACACCTTTAGTCCTTATTAGTCTTTAATAGACTAAAATAAAAAAATACAACACGTGTCACTATACTACTAGACACGATTTTACGAGGTGTTACAACTAGTTTTATCAGAAATATTGCAAATAAAACCACACACATACATTGTACTGCTTGTAGTGTTTCAAAATCGACTAGATTGCCTTTTACATCTGTTGTATCCCATTCTACTTTACCTTTACATATTATACATTGTGAAATTTGAGGTTCCTCGTTTGTTATATCTAAATATAGATACCGATATTTCATTACTTTCATTTATGATTTTATTCGATTTACATGGATGTATCCTTTGACTTGTCGTTCTCAAGCGGTTGATTGCTTTTGGCATTTCATATCACTTGTTGAGGAGCTCTTCCTTGTACCATCAAACATCTTCTATGTGATGGTGCTCCTAATCTCATTCGTGGTTCTATAGCTCATTTTCTTTCAGATTCTGCCGTTGCTTATCACATTTCATGTCTCAATACTCCCCAATAGAATGGGGTTGCTAAGCGGAAAAACCACCATCTTTGTGAGGTAGCTCGAGTTTTATTGTTTCATGCTTGGTTACCAAAGAAATTCTGGTATAATGCATATGCCAATGCTTCCTTCCTTCTTAACCAGTTACCATCATCCGTTATTCATCACTCATGTCCTTACGAGGTCCTATTTGGATCTCACCTCGAACTCCCTTTGTATTACCCATTCTTTCATGCGGTCAAAACCAAATATTAAACAACGAAATTTTATGAACAAATTTAAACTTTTATACATTGCTTTAAATTCGGCCAAATTATATAAAGTTAACCTTATAAAAACTAGATACAACCAACTACCATTTAACAAAAGTTATAATCACATATTTTTTAAAGCATGTCTAACAACTAGACTTTAACTACATAAACAACCAAAAGTTTTGACCCATTACATAAGCTAGTTCGGAAGCGCGTTGAGGGCGAAAAAGAGTTGTGCGTGTGTTCGTTGCAAGCTCGGTAGTCCGCTTATAGTGCGGTTTTACCTACAACATACACAAATATTTATTTAAGTATGAGAGTGGTAAAGTCCTAACTTTCATTGAACAATGTCATTCCACCATTTTCATTATTCCCATAAAGTTCATGTTTATATTCCTTCCATTACATTAGATTTAGCTTACTCATCTACTCGATTTCATCACTTTAATCTTGTTCGAATAATAACCAATTTAAAACATTTGACCCGCTCACAACGGAATAAATACATGACTATTTCAAACATTATATTCTAGCTCATTGACCCGCTTGTACCGAATTCGTCTACAAGATCATTCTAAACATAACATTCTTATTCTTTAATCTGTTCATACCGGATCGTCTACATATTCGTTCTAAACATAACATTATTATTCTTTGACCCGTTCGTACTGATTCTTCTACATATTCATTCTAAACATAACATTCTTGTTCATTGACCCATTCCTACCAGATCACCTGTATGACCGTATTAAACATTTCATCATAGTCCGTTGACCCGTTCGTACTGGATCACCTGTATGACCGTATTAAACATTTCATTCTAGTCCGTTGACCCGTTCGAACCGGATCAACTGTATGACCGTATTAAATATTTCATTCTGGTTCGTTGACCCGTCGGTACCAGATCAACTATATGACCATATTAGACATTTCATTCTAGTTTGTTGACCCATTCGTACCGATCAAATGTATGACCATATTAAACAGTTATTTTTAGTCCGTTGACCCGTTCGAACCGGAAATTGTATGACCTATTAAACATTTCATTCTCGTTCGTTGACCCGTTCGTATCGAATCAGCTGTATGACCATATTAAACATTTCATTCTAGTTTGTTGACCCATTCGTACCAGATCAAGTGTATGACCGTATTAAACGTTTCGTTCTAGTCCATTGACCCATTTAAACCGGATCAACTACTTGACCATATTAAATATTTAGTTCTAGTTCGATGACCTGATAGTACCGAATTAACTACTTGACCATATTAAATATTTAGTTATAGTTCGTTGACCCATTCAATGGATCTATTACATGATCATTCTTTATATAACATTCTAGTTTGTTGATCCGCTCGTAATGGGTCTATTACATCATTCTTTAACGCATTACGTATACCACTATATATATCAATAAACAGTACTACAAGTAAACTTTAATCGTACAAATAACGTACCTCGGTTTTGGCCTCCTTGTTGCTTCGTAAGGCTCGGCCCTTCTTCCTTTAATCCTATACATAACCCATTCATACTTAGAATTCATGGCTCATACTTATTCCATGTATATTCTTTGATAAGATAACATAAAACTCAACACATATGAAATTCACACACTCAAACCATGGCCATCATGTAGTATCCAATATCATGTTATGAAATTCTTAACGAAGGCATTTCATCAAACACTTGGTAGGCATACAATTAGATTATACTTTTCAAGTTGCTTGGTTACTATCATTTAACCATATGAAGTTCATAATATATAAATTCAAGAATTTCAACACCACCCTATCATTATCTTTCCATGTTTTTGCATTTAGCATCATGATCATAACTAAAATGGCTTTAGACCGAATTTCATGGCAAGACCCGCTTCCAAAATCATGAAGGTTTTCCACTAGAACACCTAAACACATCAATTGCATATAATTAAGAATTCATAAACGTTTCCTAATCATACTTTTACATCAATTTTTATTATCCTACATTAACACCCAAGATTACTCAATTTCTCATTCATTCATATAACTTTAAAACCCACCAAATCATAAAATTTGACTTACCTCTTGTTGGAAAAGATTAGATGATTAACAATTAGAGTTCATGCATAAGATCTAACATCAAATTCCTTTCCAATTTTGCTGAATTGTGTGACTTGATGTTCTTGAAGTTTTTCTCCTTCTTTCTCTCTCTCTAAACATGCACATACACAGGTCTTTCATTTCACGTGTCACACCTCGGATGGTGGGCCCGGGTGGGGAGTATCGTGACGTAAGTTGATAACATCATTGTCAATTAAACACAGCACAACGGAAGTCTTGGAGTAAAATTACTATTATAAACCGAATATTCGAAATACAAAATAATATACAGGCTCGTAATAGAAGCTCCACAGACGGATCATAAAATGTACAAAGAAATAATATAAAACAGACTTTAGGGCAGATCTAAGGATTTGCAAGATCCTCTTATTTCACTACCGAGCAGCTTCCAGCCTATTCGTATTGTACCTGCAGCTTAGTCTTTTGAAAATACGTCAGCTTTCGCTGGTAAATACACCCGACCGACTCATTTTGTGAACATTTTAGAAATTTGATTTAAGTGCACATGACACAAATCTTTTATAACTTGGGAAAGTTACTTTGTAACCTTGTTAACAGATTCACATGTTTGTCCATACATACAGGGCCCAGTACAGAGACCGAGACATGATTAAATACACACCACTTAGAACTCACGGAGGAGTTATCCCCAACGTCTTGGGTAATTTGCATTTGAGCGTATGTCAGGTGTATGCCTACACCCCGAGCTAAGGTCGTAGCCATTATCTAATGTAATGAGCCGAGGATATCCAGGACACGGTAATTTAACCCCCGATGTTTAAGTTATCAAACAAAACTGATTAAAAAGGAATACGCGGATTTACTAGCCACAATCCGGCATTCAATGGATCCCATTTCCGACCAAGCGGTAATAATTTACCGTATCCCAAGCCCGTATAGGAAAAATAAGTCAAGAGTATTTACCTGAGCTAGTCTTGATTTGAAATGCAATATTTAATATCTCAGTCGTATCCATTGAACTAAGTGCAGATAGCATTTACCGGAAGACTCTAGTCTGGATTATGGCATAAGCTAACAAATTAAATACTAATGGTCTTATTTAAGTCATAGACTTAGACCGATTAGCGTAATGGATCAAAAACGGTACGCTAGATTAAGCGATGACCGGATAGAATGTAGTTTAAACCTAACAAGTACTTGACTTGTATAAAATGGGTAAACAATTAACATTCTGGATTTTGAGCTTAAAATGATAAGGTTAAACCCGTTTTGGTTAATTTTCGTAAACTAGTTACATATACATAACCGTGCGCATATTAGCGATATCGGATAACCGGATAAGTCATGGACAAGTTCTATATGCCATTATAGTTTAATTAAGTATAATAAAGGTGTACGATGTGTGATTTAGATTAAGACAAAATAATGAAATTGATGATAACCTGCATAGCCTGATTTACTTTAAAAAGCAATAATACGTAAGACATGTCAACCTACTTTAGCGAACTTTCAAAAGAAAATAGAAGTAAGTGAAGCCGTAATAAAGTTTTGAACTTTTAAAAGAAAATAGAAGTAAGTGAAGACGTAATAAAGTTTAAAGTTTAAGCTCGATTAATTATCTAAATCTTTAAAAAAATGGTCTAGATCCGCATGTAATTTTCTAGTAACATATTAGTTAGTTTCGTTGGAAACTATATGCAATCTAATGATTCACGTTAACATGGCATTTTGTTTATATAAAACAACATGAAAGATTTATTTATGTCATGATATATATTGATTAAGTCGTACAAATTGAAGCATACATTCAAACGGTGATATTAAAAGTTGATAGTATTCTATTATTTAGTAATTTTGAAATATATTAATTTGACTGTATATAACAAATTCAATAAGTCCAATAAATAAATAATAATATTTTATGGATGTTGGAACAATGGTTGGATACTTATGAAAAGATGCAGATTTGAAGTAACATACTTTTGACTTTTTATTAAATTAAGAGTAAAATGTATAAAACGTGATTTATCTTTCTTTAAATTTGTATGTTTCATCTATTATGTTTAAAACTTGTTAAAAATATTCTTTAAGTTTGTTTTTGTTACGCGTTTAATCTTTTATAACTAACCAAGTTAATTATCTCAATTAAATTCTCACACATGCCTAACATGTGAGGGTAAGTTCTTCATTTTGAGTTCTCTATTCTTATAAAATCCACAATAACACACAGTCAATCATAAAAATACTATTGCAAATCTTGTCTCATACACCGATTTTATCATCATCAATCACCAATGCAAATTAGTCTCTCACTCTCGTTCATCTCCCTCTTAAACCATGTCCTAATATAAAACATAATGAACTTAGGTTCCTACTTGACCTTCAATAACCAGGTTCATGTGCAGCCATCAACCAACGGCGGCTATTGTTCCCGTTCTTCTCTCACTTTCTCTCTTTCTTTACAACCACCACAATTGTTCCGACGCGTAGCAACGGAAACACCAAGTTTTGGCGGGTCCAACACTACAACTTACTAAAAGAGGACGTCACCCTTGATCGCCACAATGAACCCCTGAAAAAACACCATTGGCCACCACAAATCAAACCTGCTTTGTTGGAAATAGTCTATGTTTGCAAGAAATCATCACAAGCAGCTAGCAACTCTTAGAATTGATCCGGAATTGGAACTTTGTACTGTCAAGGGCAAAACTTAAATTTCGGTAGCGCAAACATTGTTCGAAACCAGCATCGTCGCAGAGCACAGAGGAAACCTTATCACCGTCGGATGAAAACCTTGGCATACTTTCGCAGCCCTAATGTGGATATGCCCCTTTTCTTTTGTTTCCAATGCAACAACTCCACTACTTTCGATCGACCCCTAATGTATCTTTATGGTTTAAAATTTAGCCCAGTTGGCATTAGTTTTATTGAACCCAATATTAATTTGATTATTTTAAATAATCATAAAACTTTATGGAATGACACATTTTTTGAGCTCGAACAGTGTACGTGAATTCTTAAAGACGCCTTTGGTTCAGAGGGTCGAAAGAGACGAGTAAAGATCAGCTCTTGGATCATCTCGGGGTAATCGGTCTCCTTGGTGATGGTCGGAGGAGAGACGGGTGGGAGAAGGGGTACTATGGGTTTTTGAGGGTTTTATAAGAAGATAAATTAAAATGACAAGTATACCCTCACATGTTGGCATGTGAGGGAATTTAACTAAAAATTTTAACTTGGTTAGTTGTAAAGGATTGAACCCGCAACAAAAATAAACTTAAAGATTGTTTTTGACAAGTTTTAAACATAAAGGACGTTTTGTGCATTTTACTCTTAAAATAATAATGAACTCAACCTCTCTCATTCCCGTTTTCACCTCCACAATTACCTTGATTATTTATCATTGTTGCCACAAGCTTGATTGTTGCGATTATCACTGTTTTGTTGATTCGACCATGTCCTCGACCACCCCCTTGGCCTCGACAACGTGAAGAGTTACCATGTCCTGTACCGGATTGGTTTCTACAATCTTGATCGTTTTTTCGTTGAGGTTGAAAATCAACATTAGAAAGCATTCACTTTCCCATTTTTTTTGCTGCAACGTCTCTCCCTTTATTCGTTCTTTGAATGCCTTAAGCCTACCGATACAATCTTCAACCATCATAGTCCCGAGATCAGCCACTTGCTGGATGGTAGCCACCATAACAATAAATTTATCGGGCATGCTATCAAGGAGGTTTATAATTGGATCCTTGTCATCGAGCTTAGCTCCCAAACTTCTGAGCTATTCCAGATTTGCAATGGCAGATGGTGATGGAGCGCAACCTAACCAAGCGATGGTGATTCACGGACAAATTAAGTTCATCAATCGAGTTTTGTGTATTCGTTTAACAATTTTGTTTATAATATAAAAGCTGTTGCGAGGATAGTCAACCTCACATAAAAATTGTGTGGTTGTTTGATTATAACAATAGATACCTATCAATGTCAAGTTGATGAAACTAATTCTTTATTAGATATCTAGAGACCCGTAACATAAACTCATAATTAATTTATTTGTTCATCAGTTTTTTTTTTTTGACAAATAAATATTATAATTTACTTTTTTTTCTTCCGTTGGAGCATCGTCGACAACCATTTTTGAAGCCTTCTGCTCGTTTGTGGCTGATGTGAAGGGGAGAGAGAAGATGGTTGTCGATACGGCTGAGAGCCATCTACGGGGACAAATGTATTTGAACAGATTATGTGACGATGACAAGAGGAGACACCCAACTCGTTCGTAGAGCAACGCTGACAGTGTTATGTGATAGCATTTACTCAACAACGCCATTAGACTAGATGATATGGAAGAAAGACCAAGTGCAGCCAGCAATGGACGAGGTTGACGTGACAAAACGGTACCCCATTGAACACCGCCCCAACCTCTAGGTATCACAACTTTGTAGCCAAAGCGGGATAGCCATCCCTATCCCGATGCCAATAAGAAATGGAGCTACACCCAGTTGTATCAGGACCGGAAACCGAGAGAGCTTTGGGCGAGGTGGGGAACGGAACGGGATGGATACCGTCCAACCTGAGTGTGTCAGAGTTATCTTTGGTGCATCATCTCCAGTATTTCTATATCTACCGCCTCACCCGATTTCTGTCTCAAAGCGCTTCACCAAGGTGGGCTTCTGAGACCCAACAACAAACACCGAGTCACCGGAAATTTGTCGGGCCACCTTCTTTCCACACCAGTCAAAAAGTTTATTTTTCCGTATACTTTTTGTCTTCAATCATTGATTCCCATAACTTTTTACATACCAAATAAAGTTTATTCATCCTTTCGTTATCAAAGTAATAGCAAACAAAAACATTTAAATCCATTACATTATTGTTTCACTTTTATTCATTATAACACAGACCTTCGCCGTGAACCTGATAAAACACACACACACACACTCTTTCACATTCAACTGTCTCTCTCTCTCTCTCTCTCTCTCTGCTTATTATTTATAGAAAGAGAAACAGCTTCAACCCATAAATGTCGTCCTCCACTAAACCCATTTCAAAACCAGCCCTCAACACACACTCCGATCACCTTAAAAAACTCACAAATGACGTCAACAACTCCAGCAAACCGGACTTCCATATACTCAATTCCGGCTCACCGGTTTCACCCTTACAACCCGAACCATCGACCAGCACCAGCTCCAGCTCATCCGGGTCGGTTCCGGGTAAAAATGTTAAAAGAGTTCACTTTCATGCCGACTCTAAAACATCACATTCCGATTCTTCACCTTGTAGTTCTGGCGGGTCAAAACCAGGTCGAACCCGGTCCATTTCCAGCGAACGAACCGGAGGCCACCCACCGGTCCAGTCCAATAAAAGCTCCGCTACTTCTCCGGCCGTACATGTTCTTCCGTCAGGTAATATCTGTCCGTCGGGGAAGATACTTAAAACAGGTATGACGTCATCCCGGAGCTCAAAACCAGACATACTAAGTCACGGAACTTGCAGTTATGGTCACGGCAGCATAGTACGAGGAGGGTCTGCCGTTAAGTATGCCGTAACCGCCGTTAGTTCGAATTATGCGAGAGAATTGGATGGTGAAGAGTTGAAGAGGCTAGGAAGGGAACAGTATAAAATGGGGAACTTTTTAGAGGCATTGAGTTACTACAATGGTGCAATCGATATCGAACCGGATAATCCGGCATACCGGTGTTACCGTGTGGCGGCATTGATGGCTTTGTGCAGGTTGAATGAGGCTGTGAAAGAATGTGAAGAGGCGATTAGGTTGGATTTTGGATACATGAGGGCTCATCGTCGCTTAGGATCTCTTCTTATTAGGTGAGAATTCGACGTAATGTTGTGTTTTTCAACTTTCGGTGCAGGTATGGGAGTTGTACCACATCAGTCAGTTGTATGGGCAACAAATGCGGAGTTTATTGGTGTCCACCAAAACTATTACATGAGGTGTACTTGCATAGAATAGGGAATTCTAAATATGACAAACATTGCCAAAACTTCGAATTATAAGCAGTTAGTTAAATACTGATATTAAAGACATAAATAAACAACTGATAAATCACAAGAGTGTTATTATTATTATATAAAGATTAAGTAAATTTTTTAAAAATCAATTTGAGATTTATTGTCCGTATATGATTCGGTTATTTGTGCCTAGTCAGTTTTACTTGTTGAATTTTGAATTCTGATTGCTTTAGATCTTGATTTATGTGTATATACCAATATCATTTCACTATGAGCTTATGTTATTCTGATCACGAGCTCGAAGTTGCAAATCTAACTTGTGTAAGTGATGACAGTTTAGGGCAGGTGGAAAACGCGAGAAAACATATTTGTATTCCAGGGTACGAGCCGGATCAAAACAAGCTCGAAAGGTTGCAGTCAGTCGAAAAGCACTTGAATAAGTGCGCCGATTGTAGGAGGGTTCAGGATTGGGCTGGTGTTTTAAGAGAATGTGATGCAGCAATGGCTTCTGGAGCCTATTTCTGTCCCCAGGTAAGAAGAAATAGCTTCGAATAACCTCCATTTGTGTCCTCTATTTAATATAGGAACTTTGAGTTTGAATCTTGTAACTGAATGTTCTTTTTTTATTAAACTGACAGCTCTTTGCATGTAAAGCGGAAGCATTCTTGAATCTCGGTCGAGTAGATGATGCTAGTGTAAGCCTTTTAAATATGCCTAAATTTGAAGCATCTTGTAGCTTCTCGTATTCACAACCAAAGTTTTTCGGGATTGCTTTCGAAGCATACCTTTTGTTTGTCCGTGCTCAAGTTGACATGGCATTAGGAAGGTACGTTTCTATACGTGCCACACAAGATAAAAGCATTAGTCGATTGACTTTCCGATCATGACCCTTTATTTTTGTTAAAGATTTGAAAATGCAGTTACCAGCATTGAGAAAGCAGGACAGATCGACCCACAAAATATTGAGGTTGCTGTTCTGCTTCAAAACTTTAGAGCAGTGTCTGGTGCCCGAGCCCGTGGCAATGATCTGTTCAAGTCAGAAAAGTTCACAGAAGCTTGTTCGGCTTACGATGAAGGGCTTAGGCTCGACCCTTTGAATCCAGTTCTCTATTGTAATCGAGCCGCTTGTTGGTTTAAGCTGGGACAGCTGGAACGATCTCTTGATGACTGTAATCGAGCTCTTCTTATCCACCCAAATTACACAAAAGCCCTTCTTCGCAGAGCTGCCACATACAGTAAGGTATAAAACAACACAATTCTTGATAATGTATAATGTGTTTTAAAATGAAATAAGTTTTGTGATCCCAAATCTGCTCTTGATGTAACAGCTTGATCTATGGGGTGAATGTGTGAGAGATTATGAAGTTTTGAGGAGAGTGCTTCCTGACGATAACGAGATAGCAGAATCTTTGTTCCATGCTCAAGTTGCATTGAAGAAATTTTGTGGCGAAGAAGTATATAACATGCAATTTGGAGGTGAAGTTGAGTCGATCACGAGTCTTGATCAGTTCAAATCTACAGTTTCTTCCACTGGTTCGTTCATTCATTCATACGGTTTATATTCTCCCATTCATCACTAAGAAATTAATATCAAGGGTGCCAAGAATATAAGCAGATTTTGAATTTCCGTTTAATAAACACGCCGTGTTTGGGTTGACTTGTTTAACCCATTTAATTATACAAGTCGACCCGCCAACCTGTTTAAGACCCATTTATTACACCCTACCAACCTAGTTAAACATGTTTAGCTCGTTTAGATAAATGGGCTAAATGGGTTGTGTTTGGAGTTACACAATTTTAAAGGTGTCCAGGTGAGAGTTGATGTCCTTGACACGAATAAATGTATGGGTCATGTTCGTGTTGAGCGATTCAACCTGCCAACATGACACGTCATCCACCCCTACTTAAAAGTCATGTTAAATCTTCACATTTGGAAACCGCAGGAACTTCTGTTGTTCTTTTCAAATCATCATCCGACCGTCAATGCAAGGAGATTTCTCGGTTTTTGGATACATTATGCACCCGCTACCCATCCATAATATTTCTCAAGGTAAGAAAACACATCATATTTTATTTTTTCTTTGCACCTCCGAGTATATTACATGTTTACCAATTCGCAATCCTTTATCCCACAAGGTTGATGTGGAAGAAAGCTCGGTAATTGCAAAAACCGAGAATGTACGTATTGTTCCAACAATCAAGATTTACAAAAAGGGCAACTGCATGAAAGAAATGGTACACCCGAGTCTAGAAGCATTGGAATCGTCAGTCAAACATTATAATTCATAAGATATTATCGGTCAAACACAATGTGCAGAAGACGATAGCTTCTTGATTCATCCCGGTCACCGCAAGGAATAAATCGGGCTGTAAGTACCATAATTTGGAGCCAACATGAAGATGAAGGGGACGGCCGGCAGGTAAGTTGGTTAAAGAGTTTTTGTACAAGTGAAATGTGTTAAATGCAACAATTGGTTTATATTTTTGTTTCAAAAATATTAATTTAAGTCCCATTTGGAATAAATGATGAACCTTTTGGGACAATCATGTTCACTTTTTATTTAAAGATTAAGTTATATATTAATGAAATATAAAAAATAAAATATATAATTCATTAGATAAAGATAGGGTTGATTTTAATTCGAACCTGCTAGCATGACCCATGGGCCATAACCTAGGGTGTGTAAACATGTGATGCAATAAATCCATTTTCAATTTAAGAGAGGGACTATAGACTTGGATCTATGCAAAAATACAAGAAATAGACGTTCGGTTTATAGTGGTCGCGATGACAACGTTATGTCATTTCTTTGTCTTCTCAAGCCGGAATAGAAGTTGCGACATCTGAAAACAACCCATTAGGAGGTCCACAAGACCTACGCCCCACGGACACTCTGGTTGTCATGACAATATAAGTATACAAGAGGTACACGGGTGTGTATGTAAATATCACACGTAAGTATGTAAGCTGTGTGTAGAGACTAGAGATAGAAATTTGCTACATAAACTTTGTTTATAATCACATATGCTATAGTTAAACTTATGTTTGTTTAGTACAAGCTAAGGGATACAAGAAAAGTTAGTGAATTATTATTCAAACTAGTTTGTCTAAAAAATACTTATTAGCACTTTCAGAAATGATAGGAAATGTTACACTTTTATATATGATATTGCAAGCTACTTGACTATTAAATAAGTTACCCTATAGACAAATAAAAATCTTTAATTATAACTATTAATTCCTTTTACAAATAATGTTACTTTTGTACAAAATTACATTGCTAACAATCGTCTCTATTCACATAATACGGCATGTTATAATGGTCAGTTTATGACCGATCGGTTTCGAGTCACGCCTCACAAACTCGTTTTCTTCTCGAGGTAGGCGATAAGTTTCTCGAGCGATGCTGTTGCGTCTTTCGTACACTTCATAAGCTCTCCTGCAACATCAGCAGGAGTCACATTTACAGCTTGCAACAACTCTTCAATATGCTCAAAAAGTTTGTGTTCTTCGAGCTCCAAGTAGTTGAAAGCTAGCTGCTTGAATGCGGAAAACGTGCAATACGACATTTGAATATGCATGTCCATTCGACCTGCTCGAAGCAGTGTCAGGTCGAGTTTATCTTTGCATTTGGTTGTGAAGACGAAGATTCGTTCTTCGCCACAACACGACCAAATCCCATCCATGAAATTCAACAATCGCGTAAAGGTCCTTTTATGCGATGGTTTATCATCACTTGTTGGGTTTTGAATCTGATCAATATCTTCAAAAACCAGTATTGATTTGCTTGGCATTTCTAGTAAAATACTTCTAAGTTTTGAGTCTGAATCGACCTCTGTGAGATCAACGTCGTAGATGTCGTAGTTTAAGTAATTAGCCATCGATGCGATCAAGCTCGATTTGCCTGTACCCGAAGGCCCGTAGATCAAATATCCGCGTTTCCATGCTTTACCAATTCGGCGGTAGTACTCCTTCCCATTTTTAAAACTGTCTAAATCTTCGACAATGGTCTTCTTTAGCTCAGGCTCGATTGCCAGGGTGTCGAATGTCATCGGGTTATTGAGAACAATGGTTTTCGGTTCGGTATATCCTTTGTCAATCAAATGAAACTTTAATCCGCTTTCACAGGCGGTAATTTCATCAGCCCGCTCCAAAATGTATGGTAAGTATGACTCGAGAATCATATATCTGTGTCGATTGTGGAAGGTTAATTCGTATCGCTTTGATCCCAATTGTTGGTCCCCTGCATCGATATTGGTCGCTAATCTCCATTTCACTTGAACCCCATCGAATTCGTCGATGATCTCTTCGTTTTCATTCATTCTAACCGCTAAAGTGTCCTTGTGTTTGCACACGTTAACCTTTCGAATGCATGATTCGTTCATTTTGGTGCTTAAATATGTCTCGACAGCCTTGAACATTTCGTCGGGGGAGTTCGATTGAGGTTGGTATTCGTCTATAACAATTGCGAATTCGGTTGTTTTGGTAATAAGAAGCTTTTTCATTTCATGGAGGTAGTAGTCTTGGTACTCTCGTGGGATGAATTCATCAGCGATGGTACGAAGCTCTTTACCGGCAGTTAGAACATCATTCGCGACACTTCGGGTGAGCATCGCGAAAGTAGCCAAAGAAGCAACTGTAGGAAAGAGGGAAATTCACCAAAATATGACTTTGTTTTCCATCAATAACGTGAACATAATAGTGTGTGATCCGTGGTCACCTAGACAACCTAAAAACGTGTCATGTGAAATTTTTAGGCGAAAAGTCCAGTGACCATACAAATCTTCCGGCGAAACGCCAACCAATGTACGTGTTGGCAAAACCGTGACAGCCATGTTTAAAAAAGAAAAATAAAAAAAATGTAAAAAAATCCTACATACCACCCAGGAAACGCCAAAGGGTTTTAAATTATTTGTACTTTTTATATTCGTATTAATGGTAAAATGTAATTCTGTTATGTTAAAATTGTTACTAAAAAAAAGGTAAAAATAATAATGTGTACTATCAGTACCGTAAGAAGAGGGGTGATGGGTTGCGTTGAGGATCCGGACGCGGTTTATTTTGTTGGTCGGGTTTGGGCTTGAATTTGGCTTCAGTGAATTTAACGGTCTTTGTGTCCCTAGAAACAAGCGTGATGGGCTCGGGCCATGGGTGCACCCACTGCAATTGCAAAGCAGACAGACTTAGAGATATAGCAACTATGGCATATGTATCATTGCTTTTAAACATTTTGGTCCCTTGAGTTTGTTATTAATGATTTTTGAGTGATATATAGAAAACTAATAAAGTTGACAGGTTTCCTATTATGGATGTGCTTTTTATAAAATAGTTTTTATTATGTGATCTAACATCATAAAGTACAACGCACCAATACTTAGCGTATGTTAACATATAAAAAATTACAACTTTCAAATAGTACAAAACATTTATGGACATACATATATGTCAGAATTAATATTATGTTGAGGATTGTAAAAAAAAAAAAAGTAAAAGCATGAAAAACATATTTTATCTCTCCTCATTTTCTTGTTGGTGACATCCATTTTTTCCTTATTTTTTCTTTAATTATCTTATCTCCAGCGTTTTTTTTTAACCAACAACGAGTACACGCACATGTAGTGTATATGAACATGGGTATGTATTTAGAGAAAAAGGTATCAAAACCATGTTTATATAATAATCTCAACCATATAGAAATACAAACTTTATTTTAGTTAATTTATATAATAAGTAGGAGTGAAGTACAAGGATTAAAACTATTTTCCTAATTCTCAAATCAATATATTATTGCTTTTGAGATAAAGTGACAGACATTCAACATGATTTCTGGGTTACAAATAACCCTCAAACAAAGCTAGAGCTAGAATAGGCGACTATTAGCCCTTGTGAAGGGGGTTATGTAACTCATAGCGTCCCATAGCGCTCGGAACACCGCCCGGGCGCTATGATTGGGGATGGTGGTTTATAATTGAAGGGGTGATATGTATAGCGGCATTATGGACTTTCTCTCTCTCTCTCTCTCACACACACACACACATATATATATATATACACACACATACACAGTATATATATGCATATATAACCCCCTACTACATACTCAAGTTACATAACCCCTTTTACACATTTGTCACATGTTGCATAACCTCACATTTACATAACCCCCAACTACGCATGGCCTTAGGACGGGTCCGTGAATTTGCTTCTCATGTGTGGAGAATTCCCGGCAAGCTCATCTCTCTCTCTCTCTCTAATGCATTAATTTTTTTTAAATGGTGAATGATGATGGGTGTATCATATGAAAGATGAGGATGATGATGTGACACATAATGGTGAATAGTGAATGATGAATATAACAGATGTTCTTAAGGTTGAAATCTAACTAAATATGCAATTAAGACCATTGATCAATCGCACAGACATACATATATACATATGTGTGTGTATATAAATATTTGTTTGTAGAGAGAGAGAGAGAGAGAGAGAGATGCTAACTAAAAGTTCAGGGAGTGCTTAACATATAAGTTGAGAAAGACAAACTGAGAGGTAATTAAGAAGTTCAGGAAAAGAAAGTATGAAACCTGTTGATGATGTTCTTGTACGAGAAAGCCATCGATCCGCCACCTTAAGCTTCTGCTTCTTGTTTCTCTTCTGTTTGTATGTTGGATAAAATAAGAACTTAAGGTTTGAAGATACACACGTAGGGGTTTATTTATACCAAGGGTGTTTGTTCAAGCTGGTTTTTGTGCAAGCAAAGAATGAGCAAAAATAGGAACATAAAGCATCGATATGTAATTAAGTTATGGTTATTTGGTGTGGAGGGAAACGAAAGGGTTAGGATCTAAGAAACAATATCTTTTAAGCGTTGTATGGAGTTAGGTTTTATGATCATCCAGTTGGCAACTTCCTCTTTTGCCACATATTTTCTGTCTTTTAGTTGTCTATATACTTGTACCATGTTACCTACTATCTACATGTGTACGTGGTAATGGATGCATGGTTTGGGTGAAGTAACAAAGTTAAACAGCTAAAGTATGGCAAATAAGTTTGGTGTGGCTGATGATGTATAAGAAAAAAAAAAAAAAAAGATATATACGATCTTGAAGGCACCCGCAATGGGTGCATGGTTTTGTAGTTCTATAGACGTCTAAGCGGAGAGAGGGAGGGCCGACTTGGAAGAGAGAGGGTGAGGAGAGAGAACCTTGCGATCAATGCATGAAGAAGGGAAATAAAATGATAGCCGTCCGTGGGAGGTTTCTAGGTTCATTGGTTTAACCGCAAAACTCCTATTTGGAGGTTCGTGCCCGTTGTCGATCGTTTTAGAGAAAACTGATATATTTACTGTCGAGAAAAACCAGTATAATATATCAAGTCTTTTAGTTTTTTGAAAATTATAAAGTTGTCAAACATTGAATACTAAAATTGGCAGTGTAAAACTAAAACTAAATGACTAGAAAACATATGAATTAATAAAAGCAAGAACACCATCATACTCAATAAATCCCATCAGTAGAAACATTTGGGTAAGATCTGAGAAGGGTAAGATATAGATAACCTTACATCTATCACGTAGGAATAAAAAGACTGCTTCCAGTTAGACCCCCGGCTCGATACTAGTGCATGTACATAAGACACATAACACTCAGCAATTGGAACAAAGGTCGATTAGTGCATGTACCCCTTGTCTTTCGGCTATAATGCCACCACATAATGCATGATTAACCGTTCATCGCTTTTAATATTATTTTCACAAAATTAATAAAATAACGTTAAAATTTAAACCGAAGCAATTGAAATCACAAAATTTGGAGAAACTGTCAAGTTAAAATTAGGATTCTAGATGAGTGAATTTGGATTCGAAGGTCGTGTAAACCGTGTTTTGTTCATTATATTGTTTTCACCCATATATTTGGGTCCATTAACTTCAAATAGTAACAACCACTGCCTAATTCGAGTTGTCTTTTTACCAACTCACATGCAACATATCCAGTTCTCTTATTTCTTAGATCATATATATATTAGATCATAATTAAGAGCTTCTGTTTTCTTTGATGAATTACGTACATAACTAATATCATAAATAAGATAACAAAAATAATATTGTTAGTAATAATAATAAGATATTTTTCTAAATATAATTTATAACGTCTCATACAACGTAAGTGTACTTTGGTGTGTTTTTAGCTAACTATTCTTTCATTCGCATTTTAACTCGCTATAAATTATGATCAATCAAAATCATCTTAGGTCACATGACTTTCTTTGATTCATTAATTACCACGTGTCATTATAATACTCTTTATTATTTTGCTTTAGGATGAAAAACACAAAACTTATGTTGTTCTTCTTTTCTAACAAATTTTAAAGTAATTAGACTTTCTTTATTTGCAGATCATTTCCTTTTGAATGTAATTGCAAATCACAAATCTTAATAAATACACTTACTAAATATTATGACCTTTTAAAGTATAATTGTAAGACTTGTACAAATTACAATAATATCGTAATCAATATAGTTTAAATTGGCTTTTTTGTTTAAATAAATTAATATAATAATTCGTACCTTTTGTGTATTTTTATTCTTATTTTTTTAATGAAATCTTTAATGATAACTAAACATCATTTTCGTATTTAAAATTTTTACATATCTTATAAATAAACAACAATTTAATGTTTAGCAAATGATTATTAATAAAGTCAAACACAATCACTATCAAATGTTTGATTATACTTAAAAGAATCGGTTTTTGCTTATGACAGTTGTATGTGACAACATCAAGAATAAAAAGAAGATACAAAGTCAAGTTAGTAATATTATACAAAGATGAAAAATGTTGCAAATTGTCACACCCCGACCCGCATCGGATAAGGTAATCGGGGCATGATTGGGATTTCATCAAAGCTCATGACATTTCTACTTTAATATTTAATATTTCAAACTTAATAAAAAAATATATCCCAATAACACAAAATCCAAACATAAGTTGGGTCACATGTATCATGTGTAAAAGTAAAGTTTGGGTCAACATAAGTTGGCGAGTGAATCCTTTTTGTCATTAAGAAAATGATATATTAAATATTTTATTTGTGAAATTGTGCATTAACCAAGATACGGGAACGTCGTGTATGTCAACTAAATCACAAACAAACTCATTTATCATCAACTTAACAAAGTACATGTGTGCACGATAACGCGATGTGCTGCAAGATCGAAGCTCAATCAAATGGAATTGATCTCGTATATTACGCTACGACGAGTTCCACCCGTAGGTAACGGGAACATATGGCCAATTTGAGCAGATGACTGCAATGAACGTATGAACACTAAATGGCAACAAAACAATGTCACATAATAATGGTAATTGCACGAAATTAAATAACGAGATAACAATATAAAGCGACACATGATACACCACAAAAACGTATAAACAGATTTAAAAAAATGGGGAGTTGTAGATTCACTCACAGTGAGTGCGAATAAGATTTGTTGGAGATAGCGCACGAGTGTGACGTTGAGATACCGAATGATTGAGCGTTTTATCCTAAATATACACATAACGATTTAGCTAAAAACAATATTCCCTCGATTGAATTTAATCTTTTTATTCATCTTATTATTTACAAAATTTATTAAATTATTTAAAATAGTATTTATTATTTTTATTATTACATTTTTATTGGTTTTAACTTATATTTATAGGTAAGATTAATTGGTCATATTTTAAAAATAACATATTTTTGGAGGGATAATTAAAGGTTTAATTAAAAAATATTTTTTGAATTAATCAGAATAATTCCCTCAAAACCGCCCTATACGTGACTCGAAACCGTGACCTTCCATTCGTGACCCGTAGGGTACTCAGTTTTTATTTCTGTTATACGCTTAATAACATGTTCCAAGATTTGCTTTTATAAAAAGGTATGCCATTGCAGCGAGTTGGATCAACAGACAAGGCTCGAACCCGGGACCATTAGCTTCGTATGCACACAGACCAACCAACTGGGCTGTGTGACTAACACATTCAATATCCGACTTTTATTTGTTTTATAGACTGTTTCGAAAATATCAGTTTGTAGTTTAAAAGAAAAGGTTGTAAAACGTGGTGAAGCCGGGTTTCGAACTCTGGTTGTTAAGTATATGTGCACACAACCCATCCAACTGGGTTGTGTGTCTAACCCAGTATCAGTACAACTTTTAATTCTTTTGAACTAACACTCCGGGTCATCTTCTTCATTACAACAAACAGATACGATGTTAAACCCGATTGCATTGATTTAATTGGCAACTCCCTTATTGATCTTTAGGTGTCTACGCATGGTGTTAATGAAAAAAAGAAATAAATGAAGGATATACCGAACAGTGGTGGTGCGACTTCCGGTTAGATTCCGGTGAGTTCTCGATTCCGACAAAGATAGAACGCTCCAATTGAAATTGCGGATCAGTGCAGTAGACTCTTTAGAGGTTTCTAATTATAACATCTATGCCAGGACTCTTTGCTCGAATTAAAACCGCAAGAAGGGATATTAGGATCGAGATTTGTGGGATTGATTCGGTGACGAAAATAGTGAGGTGCATATGTCTTACATACAGAGCCAGGTTCATCGAGGTTATGAAAGGAAGGTTGAATCACGCGTATTCTAGATTTGGAAGTTTTGGCTGTCAATCTGGTGGGGGTTTAGGCGGCAATGGTTTGAACTGAAGGCATGCACTTTGTTTATAAAATCATATCTTCGTTGGTTTCTTGCAGATATGAAGAAGTGATGGAGTGGTGTGATGTTGGATTGGTTACTTGCGAGACCCGGGTTCGAGTCCCGGGGTCTGCACGTTTTTGATATATACATATATATAGATTTTGTAATTATTATTATTTTTGTTATATATGAGTATATATATTTCAACTCTAAAATGATTATAAAAACAAAATAGAGGAATCACATAAGATGTTAAGTAAGATTTCAAATCGTTTATATTTGTCAAAGGTTCGTTCACAAGCGGTTCGGGTTTAATGAACCCATTTTTCGACAGATGTTATACAAATAAGAAGACAAATGTGGTGTACAAAGATACTTTAGAGATTTATAGATTGCTTATATGTTTGTTACTTATCAATGAGATTGGTGACCTATTGACAAAGATAAAAACCTTTAAGTACACTTAGATTTGAAGGTATTAGATTTAAGACTTTAAGTCCCACATACAACAAAAACAATAAAGAATAAACAGAACTTTTATATAGTAATTTAACTTTTTTCCCTATTTAATGGATCATTCATTTTATTATAAAATTAATTTTATTATATATTATATAAAATAAAATATATTATATAAAAGGACTTGTGATTTTTTCGTATTTATTTGTTAATAAGAAACAACTTCGTGTTAAAGAGTAGGGGATGTCAAAATCTGTTAATAATCGTAACACGGGAACTAATTATGAGTATAGTAGCATCTAGTATTTATGTGTAATTTATTAAATCTATTAGTATTTTTTTATATATCACGTGTAACACTTGAAATCTTAAACTATGATATAGTATATAAATAGACGAAAGTAGCACCTCTAAAGCTATTTTATTTTCTTTTATCACCCCACTAATTAAGGCCAGTCGGTTTTTCTAGCACAAGTTAAAACTTTGAATCTTATTCTGTTATTCATTTTTTTTCTAGAAAGTTTGAATCTTATTTAATTATTCATTTATTTTCTAGAGACTTTTATATGCCACGTTGCCGTAGATTTAATAGAAAATACATTTATACGTGGTTAGTGATTACCTAATAAATGTTTAGGTTTTCTTATGGAAACTTATATTGGGTTCATAAGTTTGTTGCAAATATATATACTTCGCGTGCACCCTTGAACAAGTGTACGTGTGTGCAACAGAAGTTATCTTATGGTTGCATATATTACGTCAACAATATATAACAATATAGACAAGTCTTATTTTATAGTTATACCCTTGACTACATTCTTCATTAGATAACCTTTTCAACCCTTACAAAGTTAAGATTCTTAGAAAATATAATAGATAATCTTGTGGTAACATGTGACACAACTAGAGAACAACATCTAATTATGTACATTTCATATAATAGATAATCTTGTGGTAACATGTGACACAACTAGAGAACAACATCTAATTATGTACATTTCCTCAATTTTTTTAAAACACAAAAGATTTTTTCATATGAAATTATTTTTTCTTATAATAAATTTCACCTTTACGGAGCATTATTTTATTTTTGTTGGAACAACATGGAGCATTATTTTATCTTAAAACTCATTTCATGTGTTAATTTTTTAAGCCAATATATATATATATATATATATATATTTGAGGGTTCAAATAAGAAGAAATTTTTTATAATAATAAAAAAAGAAATTTTAACCAATAATAATGCTTCATTTTATTTAATTTAATTTTTGTATATAATATTAGTGTAAGGGTATACTGGTAAACTTAGATAGATCATTAAAGTTAGTCTTCCTTTTTAATAGCTAACTACATTTATTTTGTAACTTATTTTCAAAAATATATATTTTTCAAAGAAGAAAAAAAAATTAATTTAAAGTGTAGGATAAATTACGAGGTGTGTAGGATGAATTAATAGCTATGTAGGATAAATTTCAATATGTGTTGGATAAATTTCAAAAAATATAGGATAAAATTTGATGTATGTAGGCAAAAATTTTAGTGTGGAGGACTTTATGACTAATTAATTAGTTAAATATAATAATAGATGAGATGAGAGAGAAAAAACTATTTAATATTTTACAATTGTACCCTTTGTTCTTTTTCTTCTCAATTTAATTTTCTTCTCAAATGAACCTCCCATATATATATATATATATATATATATATATATATATGAGAAGGATTTTCGGCAGTTATTGTAATAACACCCTAACTATGGAATGAATATATGCAACCGATTTTTAGCAGTTATTGTAGGGATTTTTGAAATTTGAAATAACACCATAACTCATAAAACACCACAACATGTATATTGAAGGCATACATCTTATAACGAAGAGAAATATAACTCCTAAAACACCCTAAGTCATAAAAACACCACAACATGTATATTGAAGACATACATCTTATAAAGAACATAAATATAACAAAAATAACACCATAACTCATAAAAACATCACAGGAGTTATATTGAAGGCATACATCTTATAAAGAACACTCTAACATTGAATATAACAGAAATAACGGCCTAATATAACACCAGTCAACACTTTAATCATAATCAAAACATGAATAACACCCTAAATGTATAAAAACATAAATAACTCTACATAAGTACATCAATATGTTATTCATATTAAAGATAAAAAAACACTCGTTATTATGGTCAAATTTAAAAAAAAAAAGAGTTACGTATAAAAAGTTATTGATGTTTAAAAAAGAAGGGGGGGAACTTTGCATGTGTATTAATGTTAGTTTCTTAATTTAAAAATATTAAATTTACCTTTATACGCTTAATCTAGAAAATTAGTTAGTTTAATAGTCAACATTATTTACAGAATTGCCACTATGATCTCAACCATTAGATTAAATATCTAATGGTTTGGATTTTTTCTTATCCTTCTCACACTTTTAAATTTTCTTACAATAACCTCACCCTATATATATATATATATATATATATATATATATATATATATATATATATATATATATATATATATATATATATATTATTTCATGTAAACAATTCATGTTTTAAAATTTTTATATGTCGTAAATACAAATGCGTATGTTACGTATATAGAAACCATTTAACTATTTTTTTTCAAATGTTTGTCACTTTTTTATGTTTACCCACACATGACAGAGTATGTGTATGTAATAAACCTAAACATAGTTCTAAAGATAAACCAAATTCGTTTTATATACGTGTATATATACATTATTGTATCTTAGGACAACTGAATAGCATTGCATTTAAATCATTTTATTATATTTGAAAAATAAGAAAATGAATAATTTACTTTCTTTTTCTATTCTCGGAAAAAAAAATGTGTTCAACATAAAACTCTACCCTATATTCATGGAATAGTTTTCGTCCACATGTTTAAGAAATTACAAATATGGTCTATATTGTATTGTTCACTCCAACATCATGTCTTTCGTACTTTTTATGGATGACCTTCTAAAATGGGTGGTAAGTCACCTCATGTAAGAGTAGTGTGGTACTTTTACGTATACTCCTAATTAAACTAGATCGGCTAGACGAGCATCACACTCTTCATATCTATTTCTCAGTTTTGTCAAGTGTCCTCCAGCTTCTTTCTTTATTGCATTTCTTCATTTTCTTGTTCAGTTTGTATAGGTCCCATAAACAACAATGACTTAATCATGCATAGCAGCAATAATCAACTACTAACGTAAGAGGTTTATAGTAAGCAAGCGTTGATCATACTATGTAAACTCGGTATTCTTCTTCCGAGTTTCAAATATTTACACAACATAACTCACAATTAAAGGGTTATTTAAGTTTGTTTGATTGAAAGTCATTATGAAAGGGCTTTCAAAAACTTTCTAGGAAATATATACGCTTATGGTAGGTTAATCTTTGTTGATTTAACAGAATTAGACGACTTTTATAAAGTTCATCTTAGTACAAAAATGAAAGGTGTTAAATAGGGGAAATGGTTTATTATCCACTTTAAATCCTTGGAGATGATCTAGATTTTGGTTTGCAAGCATTAGGGAATGACCAAGATGTGCTAATTTGGCGAAGTACATAAAGAGAACAAATCTATAAATGTGTATGATGAACATAAGGAGACTAAGCTGAATACTTACTTCACTTCTCCATAGTCTTCTAAAGTTATAATTGAGGAACAAAAAGATATAGGCCCCAGATTGTTGGAAAGAAATAAGAAACTAATTAGGAAAACAAGTTAAAAAGAAGTTTCACTTGGAATGAAAGCATGATGGTGAGGAGTATATGTTAGGAATGTAAGTGTTGGAGACGATATTGGTGATGAACAAGGTAACTAGATGTTTTGGTTATGATGGCCTTTGTTGAAGTTTAGAAACTTTAATTTTTACATAATGTGTAACAGGTTGGGACCAGTATCATTGTGTAACACGTTATAACCTAACTAAATTTCAAATGTATAAATTCGATTCTAATTTTAATTATAACCATGTAAAATTTAGGAGCATAACTATCATTACAATTCCATCAAAGGTTGTTGCATTAAAACAAATGTATATTTTAGAGTTTGTTTTCTTCAAGATACCATTAAACACAGGTTTAAGGCATATATAACAAATGAAATTATTACACCAAACATAATAACCTAATGCTAATATATACAAATATATGAGAAACTTCTTGTTTCGGATCTCACATTCAAGTACTTGCACTTTGGATTCGAGCTTGTCATTTGACATGTTAATTCGAAGAATAATCTTAATAGCTCATATGTCGATTGGAGGATCGACTATCCAAGAATAAAACACTTCGATCTTTGTAATTTCATCCACAAATAACACGTTAGTAAAAAAAACAGGATTAGAGTTACTAGACGACCTGGGTTTAAATAGGTCCAATATGTTCAAACATTGCTTTCGTTACACAATAGCATATTACCATTGATGAGCTTCGATTTTTCAAACGTAGCTTTTTCATACGTTGAAGAGGGGGAGGAATAAGGACTATACGTGTTAATAAAAACAAACTTTGTAAAGACTAAAATGTTCTCACATGAGATGTTTTTCAATTATGATTAGAAGGTTGTCGGTTCAAGGGACAAATTGTGTGATGGTGGAGTGAAAAATTTGAATCATAGCCATAATTTCTAAAACCTAAAAAAAAGAAAGTTGAATTTCAAACACGTTGTCACACCCTGACCCGCAGCGGAAAAGGTGATCGGGGCATGATTGGGTTATCATCAAAGCTCATGACATTTATTTTAACGTTTCATATTCATTAATACAATTTAATGGAAATTTACAATCATAATTACATCAATGACCTAAACATCAGTCTAAGCTTCTTTGTTTTCTTCTAAGGCATTTCCTATGTTTTCCTTGCTTCATCCTGTTCACCTGTATCATGTGTAAAAGGGTTTTTGGATCAACAAAAAGTTGGCGAGTGAATCCTATGGAAAACATTTGAACAAGTTTATTTAATTGATTACGAAATAAAGTGCACAACCACACATGAGTAAAAATAGATGTAAACTTATTCATAAATCAATTTACTATTAACCAATACACACATGAACAATAATGGATCGTTTAGAGGCACGCGCTGCTCAACTCGTCTCTCACGAGTAACTGATGGGCCTAATGAATGAATTGCATAGATATGATAATATGAAAGACATAACTACAAATAATATAAACTCAATAATACACACATGAACAATAATGGATTGGTTTTGAGGCACGCGTTGCTCAACTCGTCTCCCACGAGGAACTGATGGGCTTAATGAATGAATTACATATAAGTTGACAAAATGAAATACATGATCACAACAATATAAACAATCTAAGTTTAGATCACGATATGGTATGGCACAAGTTTAAATAAACGAGTTAATTATTTTGTGACACATGACACACCCCAAAACGTGTAATTAAAAAGGGGGAGTTGTAAGATTCACTCACAGTGGGTGCGTTCGGTTGATGATGTTGAATGCACGCGAAGTGGTTTTAACCACGAGTGAAATTAACCTAGATAAATAGCATTATGGTTCGGTAAGTAAACGGATTTTATTAATCCATTTTAGTAGGATTGTTGGGTGTATTTTTGTGAGTTTAAGTCTATTTTCTAACCTTAAAAATGTTATTTTTAATTATTTTTAATTGATTTTTAATTAAAATACATAAATAAAAATAATAAAAAAAGTTGACTTTTTTGACCGTTGACCGTTGACCGTTGACCTTGACTGTTTGACCGGTTCGTATGCGTGTAAGCGTGCGCTGAGTGAGGCTCGAACCCGAGACCTCCCGTACGCGTGCACGCAGCTCTACCAACTAAGCTACGTATCTAACCCGAAATATTTATGTTTTTAATTATATTTATACATTAATTAGATTAAACAGAAAATCCTTTATTTTTTAAAACGATTTTAATCCAAAGACTCGGTGCGCTCCACAGGTCTCGAACCCGGGACCTGTGGTTTATGCTAACACACAGTCCACCGCTGGACTGTGTGTCCAACTTGTTAACTAAACTGATTTTTATTATACTTAAATACAAACTAAGTATTTTTATTTCTGACTTAAATAAAAAGTTAGATATTTGTCCGGATCGGTGCAGCAGACCGGACTCGAACTCGTGTCCTGTGATTAAACATACACACAGTCCACCACTGGACTGTGTGTCTAACTTGGTTATTATTCCGGTTATTAATAAACTTAACATGTAACAGTGGTGACTCCGGTTCGGTAAAAAATGTATTTTTATTAAGGCAGCATGCGTGGGACTGTAACATCCGTCAAAAAACGGATTTTACCAAACCCGCTCCGTTTATTAACCGAACAGTCAGTTAAAAATTTCGTTGCGAATTAAATGCCTAAAATAATTTTAAACGATACATAATCAATTATTATATGAGAATATATAATTAGTTTTTGAAAAACTGTTAAAAATATGAAAATAAAAATGTTTTGTTCCTGCCGGGTTTCGAACCCGGGTCAGTCACGGTTCAACAACAGACTTAACACTCAACACTTAAACCACTGCGCCACTGATGTTCTTTGTTAAATGTTAGGATCATTTAATTGATAACGTGTCTTTCCGAATTCAAAACCGGCGCCCAAAGTTGCAGTCGTCGGAAATCCCGGCAATCTCGCGAAACTTAACGATTCTTTCCGTTATAACGTAAACTTTAACTACACATCGGTTATAACCGACGTCTGAGTCCGCGACACAAATTATAACCGCCGGAGTTTTTCTAACCGACGAATCAAGACGAAAATCGGACCAAATTCATCGACGATTTGCCTTATAAATACCCCATCGAACCTCTGCAAACATTTTCGCTCAAAACCGCACCCTTTCTCGGGGAAAACTCACTCGCCGGAATTCTTCTGCTCATCGCCGGAAAACCGAGTCCTTAACTTCTAAGCCTTACTAAACCCTCTGAACTTATACCGAAGTCACCCACATACTTTGTAAGCTTTCTGAAGACTCTCTGCTGCAAGACACTCGTCGCCGGAAGTGATTGCTGTCGCCGGAGTTACGCCGGAGAAACAGAGGAAGCCAGTCGGTATACTTCACGCCTAATTTCTTCATTCTTTTTATTTAATCTCATCTGTAATTAATCATAAAACGCTAAAGAAATCTGAATAAAAACTGCGCACCAGTCAGTCATCATTTCTGGTTATAACTCAACGAAGAAGACGATGTTCTGTAACATATAAGTATAATTAAAATCAAGTTATTACTCGGGTTAGACACACAGTCCAGCGGTGGACTGTGTGCACATTAAACACACAAAGGTCTCGAGTTCGAATCTTGTTCCACACACGTTGCCTTAATAAAAATGTCTTTTTTTTTGTTAACCGAACCGGAAGCACCACTGTTATATGTTAAGTATATTAATAATCGGAATAATAACCAAGTTAGACACACAGTCCAGTGGTGGACTGTGTGTATGTTAAATCAAAGCGCACGAGTTCGAGTCCGGTCTACTACATCAACCCGGACAATTATTCAAACTTTTTAAATATGGCGTAAATGAAAATGATTAGTTTGTATTTAAGAATAATAAAAATCAGTTTAGTTAACAAGTTGGACACACAGTCCAGCGGTGGACTGTGTGTTTGCATAAGCCACAGGTCCCGGGTTCGAGACCTGTGGAGCGCACCGAGTCTTGGATTAAATCGTTTTTTAAAAATAAAGAATTTTCTGTTTAACCTAATTAATATATAAATGTAATTAAAAACAGAAATATTTCGGGTTAGACACGTAGCTCAG
This sequence comes from Scalesia atractyloides, assembly GCA_947069175.1. Taxonomy (NCBI): domain Eukaryota; kingdom Viridiplantae; phylum Streptophyta; class Magnoliopsida; order Asterales; family Asteraceae; genus Scalesia; species Scalesia atractyloides. Next base: position 23,447,395 of record CAMTDV010001632.1, read on the forward strand.
TTGGTAGAGCTGCGTGCACGCGTACGGGAGGTCTCGGGTTCGAGCCTCACCCAGCGCACACAATAATACATACGAACCGGTCAACAGTCACTGTTACAGTCAAAGTCAAAGTCAACGGTCAAAAAAAGTCAATTTTTTAATTATTTTTATTTATTTATTTTAATTAAAAACCAATTAAAAATACTTAAAAATAACATTTTTAAGGTTAGAAAATAGCCTTGAACTCACAAAAATACACCCAACAATCCTACTAAAATGGATTAATAAAATCCGTTTACTTACCGAACCATAATGCTATTTATCTAGGTTAATTTCACTCGTGGTTAAAACCACTTCGCGTGCATTCAACATCATCAACCGAACGCACCCACTGTGAGTGAATCTTACAACTCCCCATTTTAATTACACTTTTGGGGTGTGTCATGTGTCATAAAATAATTAACTCGTTTATTTAAAATTGTGCCATATCATATCGTGATCTAAACTTAGATTGTTTATATTGTTGTGATTACTTATTTCAATTTGTCAAATTATATGAAATTCATTCATTAAGCCCATCAGCTCCTCATGGGAGACAAGAGAGCAACGCGTACCTCAAAACCAATCCATTATTGTTCATGTGTGTATCATTGAGTTTATATTGTTTGTAGTTATGCCTTTCATATTATCATGGTTCTGCAATTCATTCAATAGGCCCATCAGTTCCTCGTGAGAGACGAGTTGAGCAACGCGTGCCTCAAAACCAATCCATTATTGTTCATGTGTGTTTTATTTAATATTTAATTATTGTTGAACAAGTTTACATCTATTTTTACTCATGAGTGGTTGTGCACATATTTCATAATCAATTTAAATAAACTTGTTCAAATGTTTTCCATAGGATTCGCTCGCCAACTTTTTGTTGATCCAAAAAAATCTTTTACACATGATACAGGTGAACAGGTTGAAGCAAGGAAAACATAAGAAATGCCTTAGAAGAGAACAAAGAAGCTTAGATTGATAGTTAGAACATGTTGTAATATTTATTGTAAATTTCCATTAAATTGTATTAATGAATATGAAACGTATAATAAATGTCATGAGCTTTGATGATAACCCAATCATGCCCCGGTCACCTTTTCCGCTGCGGGTCGGGGTGTGACAGATTGGTATCAGAGCCATGACTATAGGGATATAGGATAGGTTATTAGACCCTTAGAGCCTATACTATAGTCTGCCTAAATTTTAATTGATTAAGTGGTTACATACAAACTTGTGATTTTTATTTGTTTCATATTTGTTTACATTTACAGTCAAACATACATGCTTATATACAAATTCATTATACATATATCAATGTTCATATATTCAATTCATTTTCATACTCTCATTATTCAAAGATTTTGTTGCAATTTTCAAATCTCATCAAAGTAAGTTCTGCGACGAGCATGTAGTAACTGGAAGGGTACAAGTACCGGTAGTCGGAACGTCCTGTCTAGGATGGCATTCGTATAAATCCAATATAACGGACCAGTTTGCCTACCTGGGGACCAAAGATGAGAGTACGAAGGACCTATTAGGCCAAAGCATGCCACACCAAACGTCGTTCGAACTAACCCCACTTTGAGGTGTCACCGGGTCTACACCTGGACACATTCCGAATATCACACGTTGTATACATATTTCTCGATTTTCTCCGGGTTTTAGTGTACGCAACCAGGCAAACCCGTGCGAACCATATGAAAAACCGGTATTCATGGGGGCCCACATGATTACAAAGGTAAAGTATGGCGGCATGTAGGGCCTAATGGCGAGCAAAGCCCAAGACATCCTATGGATGTAGTAGATTTATTTTTCTATAATTATTTTATGAATGTTCATTCCTGAATGCGACCCATGATCCCAAAAGCATCCAACTCATACTCTTGACATGTATTCCTTGTAGATGCCTTCTAACCTCGCTCGTAGGAAGATGAGAGCAGGAAAAGCCCGCGAGCGCATGGCTGCCCTAATCGCTCAACAAATGGCTGCCGTAATACCCAACATTGTAATCCAAGTACAACAAGCACTCACCGATAATCCTGTCAATCAAGCAAACCAAAACGTTATCCACTCTTCCCCAAATACCACTAAATGCACCTACAAGCATTTCAAATCATGCGACCCTCCGAAATACAAAGGGACTGAAGGTGTCACCGCTCTCCTCCATTGGTTTGACGAAATGGAGAACACCTTTCTAAATTGCGATTGCCCCGATGATCGCAAAGTGCGATATGCTACCGGTCGATTATATGGAATAGCACTTACTTGGTGGAATACAGAGAAAGCCAAACGAGGCGTCGACGATGCTATGACTTTAACTTGGAACGAATTGAAGGAAATCATGACCAGACGATTTTGCCCAAGGAGCGAAATCAAGAAATTAGAAGATGAATTTTATTCGTTGAAGCAAAAGGAAAGAGACCACACCACCTACAACAAAAGATTCCTCGAGTTACATCAAATGGTTCCCAACATGTTCACTCCCCTTTACCGTTTGATCGAGCACTACATTCGTGGTCTTCCGTCAAAGATTCAAGACCCTGTAATAAGTACCACGCCTGCAACCTTGGAAGCGGCAATGGAGTTTGCAACAGAGCTCACCGAGAATCGAATCCGAAACAAAGACTTCAAGGAGGAGAAGAAGAAGGATAAAGAATCGACTGAAACCTCCGACTCCACCCAAACCGAATCCCCTTCTCAACCCACTTCTAAGAGAAAAAGAGACGGGCAACTTTTCGCTGCTATCCAACGGAATCAACCAATTTCACACGCCATACCCATCCGAGCTATCCCAATCACCCAAGTGGCACCCAACTCAACCTACCTAAATAAGAAACCATATCTTGGACCTCACCCTCAATGCAACAACTGTTTTTATCACCATCCCCTTACCTTACCTTGTCGACTATGTGCAACTTATGGACGCTATGGTCATTTGAGCAAGGTTTGTCGCACCTTTCGAAACCAAACCTTTTCCCCTACTCAAAGCATGGCCCAAACCTATCAACAACCCCATTACCCCGTGTTCCCATATGTTCGAGCTTGTTTCAATTGTGGCGACCCTACCCACTTTAGAAACACATGCCCTCAATTGGTTAACGTCATCAACACTCAAGCCCAATCAAACCCAGTTAACCAAGTAAACCAAGAAAACCCAACCGCTAGGCCACCAGCAAGAGGAAGAGTCTTCAACATCAATGCCAATCCGGTCGAAGATAATAACGGCCCAAGCGAAGATACTCAACTAGTCCTCTTCACCGAAGATCCAGATTCAACTCCTATCGTTTAGTTTTATGTTTTTTTTTTCTTTATCACATAGAACCAAACATAACTTAAGGATAAAGCCAATGAAACTTTGACGAGAATACGGTGGATACGCCGCTGGTACTTCCTATATATAAGTATTCTTGTCAAAGGAATCAGAAGCATTATCTGGCGGTTATGAGAGGTTCCATGTGTAGACTGTTAGAGTAATTATTGTTTATTATTTTCAGTATATGCAATTGCCGAGGCCGCCGCTCCCCATTTATGAGTGTTGAGCCTGTTCCCCATTTTATTATGCGGTTGAACCTGGCGTGCCCGCATACGATCGGCTCCGTTTGATTGAGCCTTGATTGCACATACATTTTTTCATTTTCCGTATATGCAATACGATCGGCTCCGTTTGATTGAGCCTTGATCGCACAGACATTTTCATTATCAGTATCTTGTGGTTGTTGTGTTTGTTGTAGAGTTGCGTAGAACTAATCATAACTTGCGGATAAAGTCAATGAAAATTTGACAACAATATGGTGGATACGCCGCTGGTACTTCCTATATATAAGTATTCTTGTCAAAGGATCAGAGGCATTATCAGGCGGTTATGAGAGGTTCCATGCATAGGCTGTTTATGTGATTGTTGTTTAGATTAAGTTATTCATTTTCAGTACATGCAATACGCTCGGCTCCGTTTGATTGAGCCTTGAGCGCACATACATTTTCATTTTCAGTACATGCAATACGATCGGCTCCGTTTGATTGAGCCTTGATCGCACAGACATTTACATTATCAGTATCTTGTGGTTGTTGTGTTTGTTGTAGAGTCGCATATAACTAATCATAACTTGCGGATAAAGCCAATGAGAATTTGACAAGAATATGGTGGATACGCCGCTGGTACTTCCTATATATAAGTATTCTTGTCAAATGATCGGAGGCATTATCAGGCGGTTATGAGAGGTTCCATGCATAGGCTGTTTGTGTGATTGTTGTTTAGATTAAGTTATTCATTTTCAGTACATGCAATACGCTCGGCTCTGTTTGATTGAGCCTTGAGCGCACAGACAATTTCATTTTCAGTACATGCAATACGATCGGCTCCGTTTGATTGAGCCTTGATCGCACAGACATTTTTCATTTCAGTATTTTATGTTTGTTGTATTGGTTGTAGAGTTATATAGGACTAATCATAATTCACTGATAAAACCAGTGAAAATTTGACAAGAATATGGTGGATACGCCGCTGGTACTTCCTATATATAAGTATTCTTGTCAAAGGATCAGAGGCATTGTTAGATGGTTATGAGAAGTTCTATGTAGGATTTAGTAGTTCCTTGGTAACTAATCATAACTTGTGGATAAAACCAATGAAAATTTGGCAAGAATATGGTGGATACGCCGCTGGTACTTCCTATATATAAGTATTCTTGCCAAAAGATCAGAGGCATTATCAGGCGGTTATGAGAAGTTCCACATAGGATTTAGTATTGCCTTGGTTGAATTTTGTGTTACATTTATATCATCTTGCTATTTAAAGAGATTTGATTGTGTTCCATTTCTACATAAACTAACCTCTCCATCATAACAAACGAGAGAGGAACTGTCACCATCCAAACATATATGCTATCAGAATGTGGATTCAAATATTAGCTGTTGTGTTTATTTATGTTCAAATATTAGCTGATGTGTTTTATTTATGTTCCATGTAGGTTATAGTATTAGAAGTTTTGCCTTAGGATATAACCATACCCTTCCAAACATATCCAAACTCTTATGCATCATATCATAGTTAGCGAAACAATTCTGCTTATCAATACTTTTACAATAGGCAACAAAAAGCGATTCCTGTAATAGGGTACTTAACCCTTACAAGGGACGCTACCGCCTCAAACAAAAAAATTAAAAACTCTTACTTTTCTAAGTATGTAACTGTCAAAACTAAACACCATCATTCTTTTAGTCAAATATATCACTATTTAAATTTCAGGACGAAATTTCTAAAAAGCAGGGGATACTGTAACATCCGTCAAAAAACGGATTTTTACCAAACCCGCTCCGTTTATTAACCGAACAGTCAGTTAAAAATTTCGTTGCGAATTAAATGCCTAAAATAATTTTAAACGATACATAATCAATTATTATATGGGAATATATAATTAGTTTTTGAAAAACTGTTAAAAATATGAAAATAAAAATGTTTTGTTCCTGCCGGGTTTCGAACCCGGGTCAGTCACGGTTCAACAACAGACTTAACACTCAACACTTAAACCACTGCGCCACTGATGTTCTTTGTTAAATGTTAGGATCATTTAATTGATAACGTGTCTTTCCGAATTCAAAACCGGCGCCCAAAGTTGCAGTCGTCGGAAATCACGGCAATCTCGCGAAACTTAACGATTCTTTCCGTTATAACGTAAACTTTAACTACACATCGGTTATAACCAACGTCTGAGTCCGCGACACAAATTATAACCGCCGGAGTTTTTCTAACCGACGAATCAAGACGAAAATCGGACCAAATTCATCGACGATTTGCCTTATAAATACCCCCTCGAACCTCTGCAAACATTTTCGCTCAAAACCGCACCCTTTCTCGGCGAAAACTCACTCGCCGAAATTCTTCTGCTCATCGCCGGAAAACCGAGTCCTTAACTTCTAAGCCTTACTAAACCCTCTGAACTTATACCGAAGTCACCCACATACTTTGTAAGCTTTCTGAAGACTCTCTGCTGCAAGACACTCGTCACCGGAAGTGATTGCTGTCGCCGGAGTTACGCCGGAGAAACAGAGGAAGCCAGTCGGTATACCTCACGCCTAATTTCTTCATTCTTTTTATTTAATCTCATCTGTAATTAATCATAAAACGCTAAAGAAATCTGAATAAAAACTGCGAACCAGTCAGTCATCATTTCTGGTTATAACTCAACGAAGAAGACGATGTTCTGTAACATATAAGTATAATTAAAATCAAGTTATTACTCGGGTTAGACACACAGTCCAGCGGTGGACTGTGTGCACATTAAACACACAAAGGTCTCGAGTTCGAATCTTGTTCCACACACGCTGCCTTAATAAAAATGCCTTTTTTTGTTAACCGAACCGGAAGCACCACTGTTATATGTTAAGTATATTAATAATCGGAATAATAACCAAGTTAGACACACAGTCCAGTGGTGGACTGTGTGTATGTTTAATCAAAGCACACGAGTTCGAGTCCGGTCTACTACATCGACCCGGACAATTATTCAAACTTTTTAAATATGGCGTAAATGAAAATGATTAGTTTGTATTTAAGAATGATAAAAATCAGTTTAGTTAACAAGTTGGACACACAGTCCAGCGGTGGACTGTGTGTTTGCATAAGCCACAGGTCCCGGGTTCGAGACCTGTGGTGCGCACCGAGTCTTTGATTAAATCGTTTTTTAAAAATAAAGGATTTTCTGTTTAACCTAATTAATATATAAATGTAATTAAAAACAGAAATATTTCGGGTTAGACACGTAGCTCAGTTGGTAGAGCTGCGTGCACGCGTACGGGAGGTCTCGGGTTCGAGCCTCACCCAGCGCACACAATAATACATACGAACCGGTCAACAGTCACTGTTACAGTCAAAGTCAAAGTCAACGGTCAAAAAAAGTCAATTTTTTATTATTTTTATTTATTTATTTTAATTAAAAACCAATTAAAAATACTTAAAAATAACATTTTTAAGGTTAGAAAATAGCCTTGAACTCACAAAAATACACCCAACAATCCTACTAAAATGGATTAATAAAATCCGTTTACTTACCGAACCATAATGCTATTTATCTAGGTTAATTTCACTCGTGGTTAAAACCACTTCGCGTGCATTCAACATCATCAACCGAACGCACCCACTGTGAGTGAATCTTACAACTCCCCCTTTTAATTACACGTTTTGGGGTGTGTCATGTGTCATAAAATAATTAACTCGTTTATTTAAAATTGTGCCATATCATATTGTGATCTAAACCTAGATTGTTTATATTGTTGTGATTACTTATTTCAATTTGTCAAATTATATGAAATTCATTCATTAAGCCCATCAGCTCCTCGTGGGAGACGAGAGAGCAACGCGTACCTCAAAACCAATCCATTATTGTTCATGTGTGTATCACTGAGTTTATATTGTTTGTAGTTATGCCTTTCATATTATCATGGTTATGCAATTCATTCAATAGGCCCATCAGTTCCTCGTGAGAGACGAGTTGAGCAACGCGTGCCTCAAAACCAATCCATTATTGTTCATGTGTGTTTTATTTAATATTTAATTATTGTTGAACAAGTTTACATCTATTTTTACTCATGAGTGGTTGTGCACATATTTCATAATCAATTTAAATAAACTTGTATTCGCTCGCCAACTTTTTGTTGATCCAAAAAAACCTTTTACACATGATACAGGTGAACAGGTTGACGCAAGGAAAACATAGGAAATGCCTTAGAAGAGAACAAAGAAGCTTAGATTGATAGTTAGAACATGTTGTAATATTTATTGTAAATTTCCATTAAATTGTATTAATGAATATGAAACGTATAATAAATGTCATGAGCTTTGATGATAACCCAATCATGCCCCGGTCACCTTTTCCGCTGCGGGTCGGAGTGTGACAGGGACAAGATTCGAACTCGAGACGTTTACGTGTTTATTGTGCACACAGTCCACCGCTGGACTGTGTGTCTAACCCGAGTTATAACTTGATTTTAATTATACTTAAATGTTACCGCAACTTCGTCTTCTTCGTTAGATTTTAACCAGAATCGGAAATCCGACTGGTTCGATGTTTTAATCGTGTTCGTTAGCGTTTTTCAGTTAATTACAGATGAGATATGTAAAAAGAACGGAAGATTTAAGCGTGAGGTATACCGACTGGATTCCTCTGTTTCTCCGGCAGAACTCCGGCGACAGCAACAGATTCCGGCGTCGTGTGTCTTGCAGCAGCGAGTCTTCAGAAAGCTTGAAAAGGATGTGGGTGACTTCGGTATAAGCTCAGGGGGTTTAGTAAGGCTTAGAAGTGAAGGACTCGGTTTTCTGGCGATGTGCAGAAATATTCTGGCGAGTAAATTTTCACCGAGAAAGGGTGCGGTTTTGAGCGAAAAAAGCTTGCAGAGGTTCGAGGAGGTATTTATAGTGCAGGTCGTCGATGAATTTGGTCCAATTTCCGACTTGATTCAAAGTCATTACGTTTTCCGGCGGTTATAGTTTGTGTCGCGGACTCAGGCGTCGGTTATAACCGATGTAGGTTTAAACGTTTACGTTATAACTGAAAAAGTCGTAAATTATTGGCGAGTTTGCCGGGATTTCCGACGACTGCATTTGGGCGTCGGTTTTTGAATTCGGAAAATCATGTTATGAATTAATTGTCTTCATTAATTCACAAGAAACACTAGTGGCGCAGTGGTTTAAGGGTTGAGTGTTAAGTCTGTTGTTTGACCCGGCGACTGACCCGGGTTCGAAACCCGGCAGTGCCAAATTATTTTTATTTTCTTATTTTTAACAGTTTTTCAAAAACAAGTTATATATTCCAATATAATAATTAATTATGTATCGTTTAAAATTATTTTGGGCATTAAATTCGCAACGCAATTTTAAACTGAGTGTTCGGTTAATAAACGGAGCGGGTTTGGTAAAATCCGTTTTTGACGGATGTTACAGTATCCCCTGCTTTTTAGAAATTTCGTCCCGAAATTTAAATAGTGATATATTTGACTAAAAGAATGATGGTGTTTAGTTTGACAGTTACATGCTTAGAAAAAGTAAGGTTTTAAGTTTTTGTTTGAGGCGGTAACGTTCCTTGTAAGGGTTAAGTACCCTATTACAGGAATCGTTTTTTTGTTGCCTACTGTAAAAGTATTGATAAGCCAAATTGATTCGCTAAATATGATATCATGCATAAGAGTTTCGATATGTTTGGAAGGATATGGTTATATCCTAAGGCAAAACTTCTAATACTACAACCTACATGGAACTTCTCATAACCATCTAACAATACCTCTGATCCTTTGACAAGAATACTTATATATAGGAAGTACCAGCGGCGTATCCACCATATTCTTGTCAAATTTTCATTGGTTTTATCAGTAAGTTATGATTGGTTCTATGACTATAGAACATAAATAAACACAACAGCTAATATTTGAATCCACATTCTGATAGCATATATGTTTGAATGGTGACAGTTCTCTCTCGTTTGTTAGGATGGAGAGGTTAGTTTATGTAGAAATGGAACACAATCCAATTTCTTTAAATAGCGAGATGATATAAATGTAACACAAATTTTAACCCAGGGCAATACTAAATCCTACATGGAACTTCTCATAACCGTCTGATAATGCCTCTGATCCTTTGGCAAGAATACTTATATATAGGAAGTACCAGCGGCGTATCCACCATATTCTTGCCAAATTTTCATTGGTTTTATCCACAAGTTATGATTAGTTACCAAGAAACTACTAAATCCTACATAGAACTTCTCATAACCGTCTGACAATGCCTCTGATCCTTTGACAAGAATACTTATATATAGGAAGTACCAGCGGCGTATCCACCATATTCTCATCAAATTTTCTTTGGTTTTATCAGTGAATTATGATTAGTCCTATGTGACTCTACAACCAATACAACAAACTCATAAATACTGAAAATGAAAAATGTCTGTGCGATCAAGGCTCAATCAAACGGAGCCGACCGTATTGCATGTACTGAAAATGAAAATGTCTGTGCGATCAAGGCTCAATCAAGCGGAGCCGATCGTATTGCATGTACTGGAAATAATAAACTTAATCTAAACAACAATCACACAAACAGCCTATACATGGAACCTCTCATAACCGCCTGATAATGCCTCCGATCATTTGACAAGAATACTTATATATAGGAAGTACCAGCGGTGTATCCACCATATTCTTGTCAAATTTTCATTGACTTTATCCACAAGTTATGATTAGTTCTATGTGACTCTACTACAAACACAACAACCACAAAATACTGATGATGAAAATGTCTGTGCGATCAAGGCTCAATCAAACGGAGCCGATCGTATTGCATGTACTGAAAATAATAAACTTAATCTAGACAACAATCACACAAACAGCCTATACATGGAACCTCTCATAACCGCCTGATAATGCCTCCGATCATTTGACAAGAATACTTATATATAGGAAGTACCAGCGGCGTATCCACCATATTCTTGTCAAATTCTCATTGACTTTATCCGCATGTTATTATTAGTTCTATGCGACTCTACAACAAACACAACAACCACAAGATACTGATAATGAAAATGTCTGTGCGATCAAGGCTCAATCAAACGGAGCCGATCGTATTGCATGTACTGAAAATGAAAATGTCTGTGCGATCAAGGCTCAATCAAGCGGAGCCGATCGTATGTGGGCACGCCAGGTTCAACCTCATAATAAAATGGGGAACATGCTCAACGCTCATAATGTAATGGGGAGCGGCGGCCTATGAAATTGCATGTACTGAAAATAATAAACAATAATTACTCTAACAGTCTACACATGGAACCTCTCATAACCGCCAGATAATGCTTCTGATCCTTTGACAAGAATACTTATATATAGGAAGTACCAGCGGTGTATCCACCATATTCTTGTCAAAGTTTTATTGGCTTTATCCTTAAGTTATGTTTGGTTCTATGTGATAAAGAAAAACATAAAACTAAACAATAGGAGTTGAATCTGGATCTTCGGTGAAGAGGACTAGTTGGGTATCTCCGTTTGGGCCGTCATTATCTTCGACAGGATTGGCGTTGATGTTGAAGACTCTTCCTCTTGCTGGTGGCCTAGCGGTTGGGTTTTCTTGGTTTACTTGGTTAACTGGGTTTGATTGGGCTTGAGCGTTGATGACGTTAACCAATTGAGGGCATGTGTTTCTAAAGTGGGTAGGGTCGCCACAATTGAAACAAGCTCGAACATATGGGAACATGGGGTATTGGGGTTGTTGATAGGTTTGGTTCATGGTTTGAGTAGGGGGAGAGATTTGGTTTTGAAAGGTGCGGCAAACCTTGCTCAAATGACCATAGCGTCCACAAGTTGCACATAGTCGACAAGGTAAAGTAAGGGGATGGTGGTAAAAACAGTTGTTGCATCGAGGGTGAGGTCCAAGATATGGTTTCTTATTTGGGTAAGTTGAGTCGGGTGCCACTTGAGTGATTGGGATAGCTTGGATGGGTATGGCGTGTGAAATTGGTTGATTTCGTTGGATAGCAGCGAAAAGTTGCCCGTCTCTTTTTCTCTTAGAATAGGGTTGAGAAGGGGATTCGGTTTGGGTGTAGTCGGAGGTTTCAGTCGGTGCTTTATCCTTCTTCTTCTCCTCCTTGAAGTCTTTGTTCCGGATTCAGTTCTCGGTGAGCGCTGTTGCTAGCTCCATTGCTGCTTCCAAAGTTGCAGGCGAGATACTTATTACAGAGTCTTGAATCCTTGACGGAAGACCACGAACGTAGTGCTCGATCAAACGGTAGAGGGGAGTGAACATGTTGGGAACCATTTGATGTAACTCGAGGAATCTTTTGTTGTACGTGGTGTGGTCGCCTTCCTTTTGCTTCAACAAATGGAACTCATCTTCTAATTTCTTGATTTCGCTCCTTGGGCAAAATCGTCTGGTCATGATTTCCTTCAATTCATTCCAAGTTAAAGTCATAGCATCTTCAACACCTCGTTTGGCCTTCTCTGTATTCCACCAAGTAAGTGCTATTCCATATAAACGACCAGTAGCATAACGCACTTTGCGATCATCGGGGCAATCGCAATTTAGAAAGGTGTTCTCCATTTCTTCAAACCAATGGAGGAGAGCGGTGACGCCTTCAGTCCCTTTGTATTTCGGAGGGTCGCATGATTTGAAATGCTTGTAGGTGCATTTAGTGGTATTTGGGGGAGAGTTGATAATGTTTTGGTTTTCTTGATTGACAGGATTAGCGGTAAGTGCTTGTTGAACTTGGATTACAATGTTGGGTATTACTGCAGCCATTTGTTGAGCGATTAGGGCAGCCATGCGTTCGCGGGCTTTTCCTGCTCTCGTCTTCCTACGGGCGTGGTTAGAAGACATCTACAAGGAATACATGTCAAGAGTATGAGTTGGATGCTTTTGGGATCATGGGTCGCATTTAGGAATGAACATTCATAAAATAATTATAGAAAAATAAATCTACTACATCCATAGGATGTCTTGGGCTTTGCTCGCCATTAGGCCCTACATGCCGCCATACTTTACCTTCGTAATCATGTGGGCCCCCATGAATACCGGTTTTTCATATGGTTCGCATGGGTTTGCCTGGTTGCGTACACTAAAACCCGGAGAAAATCGAGAAATATGTATACAACGTGTGATATTCGGAATGTGTCCAGGTGTAGACATGGTGACACCTCAAAGTGGGGTTAGTTCGAACGACGTTTGGTGTGGCATGCTTTGGCCTAATAGGTCCTTCGTACTCTCATCGTTAGTCCCCAGGTAGGCAAACTGGTCCGTTATATTGGATTTATACGAATGCCAACCTAGACAGGACGTTCCGACTACCGGTACTTGTACCCTTCCAGTTACTACATGCCCGTCGCAGAACTTACTTTGATGAGATTAGAAAATTGCAACAAAATCTTTGAATAATGAGAGTATGAAAATGAATTAAATATATGAACATTGATATATGTATAATGAATATGTATATAAGTATGTATGTTTGACTGTAAATATAAACAAATATGAAACAAATAAATATCACAAGTTTGTATGTAACCACCTAATCAATTAAAATTTAGGCAGACTATAGTATAGGCTCTAAGGGTCTAATAACCTATCCTATATCCCTATAGTCATGGCTCTGATACCAATCTGTCACACCCCGACCCGAAGCGGAAAAGGTGATCGGGGCATGATTGGGTTATCATCAAAGCTCATGACATTTATTTTAACGTTTCATATTCATTAATACAATTTAATGGAAATTTACAATCATAATTACATCAATGACCTAAACATCAGTCTAAGCTTCTTTGTTTTCTTCTAAGGCATTTCCTATGTTTTCCTTGCTTCATCCTGTTCACCTGTATCATGTGTAAAAGGGTTTTTGGATCAACAAAAAGTTGGCGAGTGAATCCTATGGAAAACATTTGAACAAGTTTATTTAATTGATTACGAAATAAAGTGCACAACCACACATGAGTAAAAATAGATGTAAACTTATTCATAAATCAATTTAATATTAACCAATACACACATGAACAATAATGGATCGTTTAGAGGCACGCGCTGCTCAACTCGTCTCTCACGAGGAACTGACGGGCCTAATGAATGAATTGCATAGATATGATAATATGAAAGACATAACTACAAATAATATAAACTCAATAATACACACATGAACAATAATGGATTGGTTTTGAGGCACGCGTTGCTCAACTCGTCTCCCACGAGGAACTGATGGGCTTAATGAATGAATTACATATAAGTTGACAAAATGAAATACATGATCACAACAATATAAACAATCTAAGTTTAGATCACGATATGGTATGGCACAAGTTTAAATAAACGAGTTAATTATTTTGTGACACATGACACACCCCAAAACATGTAATTAAAAAGGGGGAGTTGTAAGATTCACTCACAGTGGGTGCGTTCGGTTGATGATGTTGAATGCACGCGAAGTGGTTTTAACCACGAGTGAAATTAACCTAGATAAATAGCATTATGGTTCGGTAAGTAAACGGATTTTATTAATCCATTTTAGTAGGATTGTTGGGTGTATTTTTGTGAGTTTAAGTCTATTTTCTAACCTTAAAAATGTTATTTTTAATTATTTTTAATTGATTTTTAATTAAAATAAATAAATAAAAATAATTAAAAAAGTTGACTTTTTTGACCGTTGACCGTTGACCGTTGACCTTGACTGTTTGACCGGTTCGTATGCGTGTAAGCGTGCGCTGAGTGAGGCTCGAACCCGAGACCTCCCGTACGCGTGCACGCAGCTCTACCAACTGAGCTACGTGTCTAACCCGAAATATTTTTGTTTTTAATTATATTTATACATTAATTAGATTAAACAGAAAATCCTTTATTTTTAAAAACGATTTTAATCCGAAGACTCGGTGCGCTCCACAGGTCTCGAACCCGGGACCTGTGGTTTATGCTAACACACAGTCCATCGCTGGACTGTGTGTCCAACTTGTTAACTAAACTGATTTTTATTATACTTAAATACAAACTAAGTATTTTCATTTCTGACTTAAATAAAAAGTTAGATATTTGTCCGGATCGGTGCAGAAGACCGGACTCGAACTCGTGTCCTGTGATTAAACACACACACAGTCCACCACTGGACTGTGTGTCTAACTTGGTTATTATTCCGGTTATTAATAAACTTAACATGTAACAGTGGTGACTCCGGTTCGGTTAACAAAAAAAGGTATTTTTATTAAGGCAGCATGCGTGGGACAAGATTCGAACTCGAGACGTTTACGTGTTTATTGTGCACACAGTCCACCGCTGGACTGTGTGTCTAACCCGAGTTATAACTTGATTTTAATTATACTTATATGTTACCGCAACTTCGTCATCTTCATTAGATTTTAACCAGAATCGGAAATCCGACTGGTTCGATGTGTTAATCGTGTTCGTTAGCGTTTTTCAGTTAATTACAGATGAGATATGTAAAAAGAAGGGAAGATTTAAGCGTGAGGTATACCGACTGGATTCCTCTGTTTCGCCGGCATAACTCCGGCGACAGCAACAGATTCCGGCGTCGTGTGTCTTGCAGCAGCGAGTCTTCAGAAAGCTTGAAAAGGATGTGGGTGACTTCGGTATAAGCTCAGGGGGTTTAGTAAGGCTTAGAAGTGAAGGACTCGGTTTTCCGGCGATGTGCAGAAATATTCTGGCGAGTAAATTTTCACCGAGAAAGGGTGCGGTTTTGAGCGAAAAAGCTTGCAGAGGTTCGAGGAGGTATTTATAGTGCAGGTCGTCGATGAATTTGGTCCAATTTCCGACTTGATTCAAAGTCATTACGTTTTCCGGCGGTTATAGTTTGTGTCGCGGACTCAGGCGTCGGTTATAACCGATGTAGGTTTAAACGTTTACGTTATAACTGAAAAAGTCGTAAATTATTGGCGAGTTTGCCGGGATTTCCGACGACTGCATTTGGGCGTCGGTTTTTGAATTCGGAAAATCATGTTATGAATTAATTGTCTTCATTAATTCACAAGAAACACTAGTGGCGCAGTGGTTTAAGGGTTGAGTGTTAAGTCTGTTGTTTGACCCGGCGATTGACCCGGGTTCGAAACCCGACAGTGCCAAATTATTTTTATTTTCTTATTTTTAACAGTTTTTTCAAAAACAAATTATATATTCCAATATAATAATTAATTATGTATCGTTTAAAATTATTTTGGGCATTAAATTCGCAGCAATTTTAAACTGAGTGTTCGGTTAATAAACAGAGCGGGTTTGGTAAAATCCGTTTTTGACGGATGTTACACACGTCACAAAGGTGATTGCTGTAATCAACTCTTATAAATGGAGATACTTAATTTTATTTAGAGTAAAGTACAATTTTAGTCCCTGGGTTTACACCAATCACACATAAAACCCTCATTTGAAAAGAAATGAACAATCAAGTCCCTGTGGTTGTCGATTGCATGCAATCAAATCCCTCCCACCAACGTTCGTTAGTTGAACGTTGGCATTTCTGTTAAAAGACCAAAATGCCCCTTAGGGACTGAAATTGAAACTCCAATTTGTGTTGTCTTTTTTTTATAAAGTCTTCAACTCACAACCCACCATCATCCTCAATTCAAGTTACCGTAAAATGGCAGCAGCTTCATCGTGGACTAGCAATACGACTGATGGCTCCAATGCAGTATGCTCCTGTGGTCCTGCTACTTGCATTTGAATAACTTGGACCGAAGCTAATCTAGGGAGAAGGTTTCTTTGTTGTGTAAGTTTTACTTTGTTTCTTCATCATCGATTTTAGTGACTTTATACTGAAATAAACACTCTGATATGTTGAGTTGAAACATTGCAGGGCGACGACTATGGTTTTGCTTCGCTGTTTTGAACCTCCAATTTCATGTCCCATATGTGAAAGGCGTCTTCCATCCCTGTTGAGGTTAAATAAGGAGAATTCAAATTTAATGAGGTTGAATGCAAAGGAAGCTGTTGACAACGGGGTTAAAGCTCGAAGACTCAAGTTTGTGTTAGGTTTTTCATGGTTGTTGTTTCTGATGTGTGTACTCATGTGGTGATGTGTCTGTGCATTTTACTGTTATTCTAACTAAGTAATGTCATTTTGTATGTTTTCCAACGGCTAGTTCAAGTAATGAAATGGTAACAAATATTATTCAAAAGGAACTTGACAAATAAAAAAACATAAACTTTTTGATACCTTTTGTCTATCACCGATAAAAGTGAAATTACATCTTCTTGGTAACTCCATATCATCCCTAGGTATCTTCAAAAACCATGTCCATGTGTTGGTAGTTTCAGCTTCAACAATGGCAAAGGCAAGTGGGTAAATACCATTGTTTCCATCAACTCCAACTCCTGAAAGGATCTGACCCGGGTATTTGTAACATCCGTCAGAAACCGGATTTACCCAAACCCGCTCCGTTTATTAACCGAACAATCAGTTAAAAATTTTGTTGCGTATTTAATGCCCAAATTAATTTTAAACGATACATAATTAATAAGTATATTGGAATATATAATTTATATTTGAAAAAGTATTAAAAATAGTGGTTTAAAAATAAAAGGTTGCTGCCGGGTTTCGAACCCTGGTCAGTCAATCGGTTTCAGCAATGACTTAACACACACACACTCAACCACTCGCGCCACTTGTGTTTCTTATTAAT
Source organism: Scalesia atractyloides (assembly GCA_947069175.1). Classification (NCBI taxonomy): domain Eukaryota; kingdom Viridiplantae; phylum Streptophyta; class Magnoliopsida; order Asterales; family Asteraceae; genus Scalesia; species Scalesia atractyloides. Next base: position 23,464,555 of record CAMTDV010001632.1, read on the forward strand.
TAATGGAAACAATTAATACATATTATAATTCTCGAATTCAAAACCGACGCGCCCAATCGCAGTCGTCGGAAATCCCGACGATTTCGCCGAGATTGGACGGTTTCTTCAGTTTTAACCGAAGCTTTAACTACTACATCGGTTATAACCGACGTCTGAACCCGCGACGCAAGTCATAACCGCCGGAAAACTTATTGACCGACGAATCAAGACGGAAATCGGACCAAATTCGTCGATGTTCTGCCCTATAAATACCCCGTCAAACCTCTGCTAGCTTTTTCGCTCACAATCAAACTTTTTCCCGACTTAATTTCCCTCGCCGGAGAACTTCTGCAACTCGCCGAAAAACCAAGCCTTTCACCTCTGAGCCTTACTGAACACCCAGAACTCATACCGAAGCCACCCACACTCACCTCAAGCTCGCTGAAGACCCTCTGCCGCAAGACATACGTCGCCGGAATAGCTTGCTGTCACCGGAGTTTCGCCGGCGAAACAGAGGACTCCAGTTCGGTATACCTTACACTTAATCTCTTATTCTTTTTATTAAGCTCACTTGTAATTAACCACCAGACACTAACGAACTTGATTAAAATCGATGAAACGGTCGGAATATGTTTTCTGGTTAAGTCTGACGAAGAAGACGAAGTTCAGTATTATATAAGTATAATTAAAATCAAGATATATCTCGGGTTAGACACACAGTCCAGCGGTGGACTGTGTGCAAATAAAACACGCTTATGTCTCGAGTTCGATTCTTGTCCCACGCACACTCACTTTAATAAAAATGTTGTTTTTTTTACCGAACCGGATTCACTGCTTATATATGTTAAGTTTAATAAAAACCGGAATAATAACCAAGATAGACACATAGTCCAGTGGTGGACTGTGTGAACGTTTAATCACACGTCACGAGTTCGAGTCCGGACTACCGCACCGGTCCGGACAATTATCAAACTTTTTATTTAAAACAGAAACGAAATTATTTAGTTTGTATATAAGTATAATAAAAATCAGAGTATTTACCAAGTTAGACACACAGTCCAGCGGTGGACTGTGTGTTAACTTAAACCACAGGTCCCGGGTTCGAGACCTGTGGAGAACACCGGTTCGATGCATTAAAATCGTTTTTAAAAATAAATGATTTTCGGTTTAATTCAATTAGTATATAAATATAATTAAAAACATAAATATTTCAGGTTAGACACGTAGCTCAGTTGGTAGAGCTGCGTGCACGCGAACGGGAGGTCTCGGGTTCGAGCCTCACCCGGCGCACACAATTACACAGTCTGACCGGTCAACAAGTCAACGGTCAACGGTCGCAAAAAGTCAACATTTTTTATTATTTTTATTTATTTATTTTATTTAAAAATCAATTAAAAATACTTAAAAATAACGTTTTTAAGGTTAGAAAATAGCCTTAAACTCACAAAAATATATCCAATCATTCTACTAAAATTGATTAATAAAATCCGCTTATTTACCAAACCATTATGTTATTATCTAGGTTAGTTTCACTCGTGGTTAAATCCAACTTCGTGCGTATTCAACATCATCAACCGAACGCACCCAATGTGAGTGAATCTTACAACTCCCCTTTTTAATTACACGTTTTGGGGTGTGTCATGTGTCACCAAAATTAACTCGTTTATTTAAACTTGTGTCATACCATATTGTGATCTAAACTTAGATTGTATATATTGTTTGTAGTTATGTATTTCATATTGTCAAGTTATATGCAATTCATTCATTAGGCCCATCAGTTCCTCGTGGGAGACGAGTTGAGCAACGCGTGCCTCAAAACAAATCCATTATTGTTCGTGTGTGTATTATCTAGTTTATATTGTTTGTAGTTATGTATTTCATATTGTCAAGTATATGCAAATCATTCATTAGGCCCATCAGTTCCTCGTGAGAGACGAGTTGAGCAACGCGTGCCTCAAAACGATCCATTATTGTTCATGTGTGCATTATTTAATATTAATTGATTGGTGAATAAGTTTACATCTATTTTTACTCATGTGTGGTTGTGCACTTTATTTTATAATCAATTAAATAAACTGGTTCAAATGTTTTTCATAGGATTCACTCGCCAACTTTTTGTTGATCCAAAAACCATTTTTACACATGATACAGGTGAACAGGATGAAGCAAGGAAAACATAGGAAATGCCTTAGAAGAAAACAATGAAGCCTAGATTGATGTTTACGAAATGATGTAATTATGATTGTATATTTCCCATTAAATTGTATTAATGAATATGAAACGTTATAATAAATGTCATGAGCTTTGATGATAACCCAATCATGCCTCGATCACCTTTTCCGCTGCGGGTCGGGGTGTGACAGTATTGACCTTTCATAAAGGCACCATCCAATCCAATGAGGTCCCTCCTAATGAGAATGAAGCCATTCTTCAAAGCACTATAGCAAACATATTTCTCCTGAATTATCTTGTGGGACTATTGAGATTAGATCTAGGTTCCACGTCAATCTTGATAGTGGTCCCAAGGGTGGCTCTAACAAGTTTCTCACAATATCGCTGAGCTGCCCATATTGATCCATATAGTCCCCATTTAACTTTTCCATAGCAATCTTCTTTGCCCTCCACAATTTAGGCAGTGAAACTTTAACTTGGTGCTTCTTCTCAAGTAGATCTTGAACTACCCTCATTTGGATGTCCGGACAAACCTGAAGGAGTGGTACCACCTCTTAAGCTATGAAACTCATGGTATACATACCAACCTCCCTTATGTGCAGACATTGGTGTGCGTGTTTCAATGTTTTCACGCACCAGTAATCTTCAGTTGTGGGTTGGCTCATTTGCATCGCCCATAGACAAGTAGGTTTACTTGGTTTCTTTCTTATTTTCTTGGGGGCTGCCTTATCAATGCCCATTTTGCCCTACCTATTATACAAGTTTCATTTTTACAGTTTTGGCCCAAGTCTTCAGGACCCGTCAAACTTGGGTTTTTCCCCATGCACACCACCCTAAACCTCAACATATCATTTTTACTTATATACAATTGTCGCTTGGATCCAAGAGCAAATGTTTTGACCATGTTAGTAAGCTTTGCTTTATCAGGAATCAATTGGCCGATGAAAAAAGGATTATATGTTGCATTAGGGCCTATAGACTTCAGTGTCGATCTCCTAATCTTCCTCATTGTTTTTGTTGCCTTATCTAAAACTGTTTGATATTCATCTTCGTTATCAGTTTCAAGGTCATCTAGATCCACGTTGAGCTCATCCTCAAACACATCTTTCTCGCTCCCATTTTCCTTTACATCAGAGTCAACATTGGCTTTGAATTGCTGCATGTCGACATCTACATCATACAACAGATTATCCTCTTCTATCCAGTAATCAAGATCATCTTGACCCTTTGCATCATCACCATGTCCCTTGTTTTCTTCTACATCAACTTCCTCCTCAGCCTCTTTACCAAAATCCTGATCATCACTTATCTCATCATCATTTCCCTCATTCTCCTCACCTACTTGATAAGTGTCCTCCTGATCATCTTCATCCCCATTTTCCGTATCATTGTAATCACATTGAAACAGATCAACAAAGGGAGTATCATACACTTCAACATATTGGCTTTCAGGAGGAATACCATGAGGACACTATGTGATGATTTCTTTACCACAATATGTCATCAACACACGAAAGGTCCAATGTTCAACATAAATTTCTATGAGTTTTACCCCACCACATACATGCTCAAACAAGCTTGAAAAATCACTATCACTAGACAAAGACTTCAAACCCAATCCAAACATACACATGGAATTTTATAATGGAAATAAAACATCATGTCGACAGAATAACCAAGTTGCTTAACCATTTCTTCTAATATATCCATGCCAAAATCATCAATATCAAAAAAATCTATGAAATTATACTTACCACCCACGTATGATTGACAAGGGCTGTCAGTAAACTCGCTACCGTGGTAGACTTTAAGACTGTAAAAGCAAAAAAAATCGATTCTTTAGTACTTGCAAAATATACTATGTTCTTAGTTGTGAAATTTCAGACTCACTTTCATGACATTGCAACCTAAAACTTAAAAAACAGAGACATAATAACTAATATAATAATCTTTAGGGTCAATGTAGATATCATCGGGTCTGATCCTCCAAAAACCCCCAATCATTTCATTATTACGCAACAAACTTGAACATCCATTGAACACACAGAGGTGGCTTGCTGGGAAGATGGGAGGAGTGAATGGTTTAATTTGGGGCTTTGAGGATGGACATATATATATATATATATATATATATATATATATATATATATATATATATATATATATAGGGAAAGGATAAATAGAAAACCCAGTTGTGGTGAAAAAACTGAGGAAACTCTAAGCTCCCGACATTTTTTTTAAGAAAAAATTACACATGGAATATACAGGTTTTAAGGGTTTTGAGCAAAAAAAAATCAAAAAAGCGCCGACCAGATTTTTTTAAAAAAATAAACAAGTTTTTGTGTAACATATGTTACATTCATGTGTTACATATGTTACAGTCGCGTGGCCCAAAACTTGTTTATTTCTTTTAAATACTCTTAAAAACATGTATATTACATGTGTGATTTTTTTCAAAATCAAAAAATGTCGAGAGGTTAGAGTTTTCTAGGTTTTCTCAATTACAAGGGTTTTTTTCCGTATACTTACACTATATATATATATATATATATATATATATATATAGGGAAATGATAGATAAAAAACCCACTTATGCTGAGAAAACTCTAAGCTCCTGACATTTTTTTTAGAAAAAAATTACGCATGTAATATAAATGTTTTTAAGGGTTTTGAGCAAAAAAAATCAAAAGCACCGACTAGATCTTTTAAAAAAATAAACAAGTTTTTGTGTAACATATGTTACATTCATGTGTAACATATGTTACAGTCGTATTGTACAAAACTTGTTTATTTTTTTTAAATATCCACTCGATTCTTTTTAGTATTTTTTTGCTCAAACTCTTAAAAACATGTATATTACATGTGTGATTTTTTTTCAAAATCAAAAAATGTCGGGAGGTTAGAGTTTCCTAGGTTTTCTCAATTACAAGGGTTTTCTCCATACACTTATATATATATATATATATATATATATATATATATATATATATACTAACTAGGTTATAGAATTAAGAGTATTATTGTAATTTCACATTCACTTAAGTGACAAATTAATCTTCATCCACGTCAGGGACCATCCGAGAAAGAATTTGCCAAAGTTGAGGACTATAGCTGTAATTTTGAAAATGTATAGACTAAAGATGACATCAGAGCAAACCACAGAGATTATCCGGGCACTTTTCTCTGATTTTGAATTCTTTCAACTGATAATATCTTAAGGAATAAAATTATGTTTTAAATTATATCTCCAACTAGCAAATATATTTTCATGTAAAGCTAACTTAAATTCCATATAATTTATTCAAATGAGTTCTATCAGAAAGCTAACTTAAATTCCATATGCAAATTATAAGATTCAAACCAAAAATAAAACTATGTAAAATCGGGAAAAAGATATGACTAATCCCACATCTTTCACAAATGTATAGATAATATTGATTACTATCAATATAATAATAATACGAATATATGAGTCATATTTCTTTTTCAAACTATCATTATCATATAACTTTGGAAAACTTATAGATATGTTGTTCCATTATGCATGAAAAAATGTTACTAAGGAAAATATAGTGGGGCAGTTGCCACAAATATATTCATATATTCCGACATTCCGTGCAAGAAAACTAATTTAATAATGTTGTTTTGCTCCCTATAAAAAGAGAAGAAAAAAAGTGGCACTGTAATTTACTTTCCTTTTCATTTGATGTACACCAATGACCAAACAAATACAATCATTTTTGCAATTTTTTTAATTTAAATGAATAAGCGACTGGTATCCTAAAAGAGCTTGGAAAATCCGAAAGCCAAAATATTAGGGTTGGGTAATGTAACAATGACATGGTTAGTTAGTTTACGTGTTTGAGACGAGTAAGTATGGTATTACGTGATATCCATTTTATCATTCAAATATTTTTATCGTATTAAAAATAAGAATATTAATATATTATATAATCCTAATAAAACAATAAATAGTGTGCTAAAGTTGTTATAGACTTGAATTTAATAAAATTGTAGAAGTGTTGTGGAATATTTTACACATCAAGTTAGTTTTGGAGTTAAGCTTAAGACGGAGTTTTGAGTATTGAACACCCCAACAGATAAAACTCAACTATGTAATGTCATAAAACGGATTTCTATGTAAACACAATGAATAATGTGTAATTGGTTCTTGAAGAGTATATGGCATTATTCTTTAGATAGTTACAAACCTGAAATTAAAAAAAAATTATCTAATGCATACTTTTATCCCTTATAGTAACATTCTATTTTTGGATATATTAAAAAAATACCTTTAAAGTAACATATGCAATTGGGATGATTTAAATTTATTAATTTTATTTAATTTAAAGTAGTAACACATGCCAATATTTATAAAGATGATTTAAATTTATTATTTATTATTATTTATTTATTTATTTTTATATTAAAACACAAAACCAATAAACAGTTGTTACATCATTAAAAAGTCGTCACGTGTTAACTTTTTGTTTATTGTTTTTTAATTATACTATATAATTTTTATCTTATTAACCTAAAAAAAACTAAACTCGCAACTTTATTTAGTTTTTCAGGCGTTTTATAGTAAATTTTGTTGCAACTAGAGTTATATTCAAGATAGAGTGCAAATTCTGTTTTTTATATATGTTATACGAGTGCATGTCAGTATCGTGGTGGTATCCTGACGAACCGAACCGGTTCCTAACAAACAATTGTTTTCGATCGATGTAGATCACGTGTTGATATTCTTGGTTATAACACGATTTTATTTATTTGTTTTTCCCCTCTTTTGGTTGATATAATAAGTGTCAGTACCGTAACGTAACGAGATGAACCGATACTGATCAAATTCCTGTCACGTAGCATGGGGATCCCCAGGCGCAACGCGCCGGTTTTGATACCACTAGTTTTATTAAATATTTAAACCCGTTTTACCTTTTCTTGAAAAAATTTATACCATTTGGCAACACCGTGGACGATATATATCAGTTACTTCGAATGATGTTAAGTACCAAAAGCTAGCTTAAAAGTAATTGTTTTGTGATATATAGCGTACACATTTGGCAATACCGATAAGAGGATAACGTTTGCATAAACTTCGATTGTATTATTGCGAATTTCCAAATGTTGGTGTTTCCATTTTAATGAAAATTTAAATAACGTATTAATTCTTCTTATGTCACTCTTTTTATTATTAAACTGTAGGTTGTTAGGCTACTTGGTGTGAGTGACGGGCCTCTCTTCAGGACGACCTGCTACGTCAGCAAACGCGTTAGAGACCTTGGAGGACGCCCCTCTAGGGATAGAAGCTTGAAAATAGGTGACGACCCGACCCCACCTAGTTAATTTAATTTTTTTTAATTAAACTAGTTTAAAAACCTTGCACATCTGACCACTAACCATACCCACCACCGGCGTCTCGTCTTCTCCGGTCATGTCTCGTCTTCGTCTTCTCCGGTCACGTCTCGTCTTCGTCTTCGTCTTCTCCGGTCACGTCTCCGCCGCTCGGTGGCGATGCAGATTCCACCATGGATGCTGTCCAGCGCCCATTGATTTGCCTCTTTATCCGGCTCCGGCGGGTCTCCGGTTTTCGGACATGCTTGAAATTGATTTGGGGGTTTGAAAATTGGAGATTTTGGGGGTGAATTGGGTGATGATATGAAAAGGGTTTGGGGTTTAGGGGTGTTGGGATTTTTGTTAGATTTGAATATATCGCCCTGTCTCCAACGTCCGCAGGCGGACGCCTATGACGCCGACGCGCCACCCGGCGCGGTGTTGGGGGCGTCATCGGTCCAAACCGGGCCTGGACGGCCCCCCACACCGAGTGGCCTTATTTCAAATTATATAACGAAGTAGTCTATTATGTTTATATATGAGTAAACAAACTGTTGTCATTTTGTACAAAAGAAAATTATTTTCAACTTATTGGATTTAAGTTGCTCCATAATCAAAACACCACCGTGAAGCGGTTTGGTTCGGTTTAGAGCCTTTACCGAAACCAAAATTGAAATGTGTGGTTATTAGACGATCATGCTCAACCGATTTTTGGTTAATCGGTTTAGGTTGATTGATTATGTCAAATATTAAAAGCATAACCGAACCAAAATTTTTGGTTAACAAGTTATGAATTAACGAAACCCTCGGTTAACTGTTCAGTTCTGGTAAGTTAATTTATTTGGTTACAGTTCAATTGATTTGGTTATTTGCTCACCCTCACCGCCGATTACTCCATCATCAAGCCACCAAATATTGTTATCTTCATGTTTCACCAACCATTATAACCCGACTCGACCTCCAACACCACAAACCACCCAACGCAATACCTTCAGTGAGTTCATGGTAATTAACTAGCTCTACCTCCACCTGAACAGCCATAGGCCAACCAATACAACCACCACTATCGTAATCCATAAACAATAGGGACTTGTTGAAAATCTTTTGGTCTTCATATGTCCCATTAAGAGGACTTATTGTCTGGTGAGATTATTGAAATTTTTTTTTTACCATTATGAGCTAGTTATCAAACTTTTTGTTACCAGATTAAGTCGGGTTATCACACATTTTGTTACTAGATTGACTCGGGTCATCAAACTTTTTTAGCGTAGATCAAAGGTTTTTAATCTGGTTCGTAACTTGTAGGGTTTTTTTATGCTTTACGGTATCATAACTAGATCCTGTACTTAGTAAAAGCAATAAAAATGTTACAAAGGTTACAAAAATTGAGCAGAAACAAATTTGTAATATTCTGATAATATTTGTGTACAAGAGCTATTTGCATTTAAGTGGAAAGTGGAAACTTTGAACAAACATTTATATTAAAATGAAAAGAAGCTATCTTAATCCAAAAAGTCAAAACACCAAACACTTGGTTCTCATTTAAACCCATCACCATCTTCATTTCTCTAGAACAAGCTTCTCCATCAAATTAACCTAGTACCACAAATGTTGTTTGACAACGTTAATTATCCACGGCAATGACTGTCGTGTTCGGCTATGGCCTATTTTGTTCACTAGCTAGCTACTCCTAGAGTTATCAAGAAGACAAAACAGAAACTATGGAATTTAATATATTGATTTACTATTTATTATTAACTATCTAACCTTTCATTTATAAAATGTTTCGCTTTTACTCCCAATTTCTTGTGTTATATATTTTTTAATACAATATTATATTATATACGTACACTTAAATGGCATATGCTCACTGAATACTTTCAAAAAATGATACCACTTAAAATAATCTTGAACGCTCTTACTCCTAACGATTGGTGGATCTATAAAAGTCGTATAGGGGTAACGTTTCAATAAAAATGGGTAATGAAATCGAGAAAACGTCAATTTTTTCTAAAATTTACACTATTGTCAGAGCGTCACCGGAGCGTTAAGGGGCAACGAAGGTTACCCCTTCTATCACTCTAGGTCCGCCCCTGCTCGTAACTTTCCTGATTAAATTCGTAAGACAGGGTTGAGAGATTAGTTTACTTTTTAAGATTAAATGTATGTGTTATAGATATGAGTATATGACTCAAGAAACACTAAGTAACACTAGGTTACTCAGCCAGTTCGTCTCATGAATAACAATCGATCTCTGTTTTTCACCGCCATGGGCCTAATTCTTTCTTATCGAACTTGCAAAACGAACAACACTGGTGAACTCGTTACAAGGAGGAGAGATTGAGGGTTCTTCTTGTAACCACCATCTGGCATGAAAATAAGTAATCGCTTTGAGGATATAAGTGTGTGTATAGAGTGATGAGAGTAAGAAAACGGATCCTTAAACCTGAAGGTCGAGCCTTCTATTTATAGCCGAGGGAGGGAGAGGAGGCGTTAGCTGGTCGCTTGCCAGTTGTCCGACCAGGAAAAATATCTATTCTGTCTCCTTTGACACGACCAGGTCTTGTCCTGTACTAGAGGTGACGTGGGGTATGGGCATTCATTCCAGCTCAGTGTCCTTCTGTACATGTCGCCCTGTCCCTCGCTGTCCTTTGAGGATCTTGTGACAGGTATTGGCGTCTTATGATTTGTGCCATCTGGCGTCCTTTTCTACCTGCTAGAAGCATCTTTCCTGTCGCCAGGTGTAACCTTCTAGATCGTTCTATGTGGCGAAATCGTGTTTGTGGTCCCATTAATGCGTGCTTGCGCATGTCGTTTGGGACCATACCTCTTCAATGACGTATGTACATACTAGCCAAAGGTTTGTCGCTTAGCACTATTAGGGTGTGTTGAGGCGTGTTTATTCTCATTTGGTTGAGTGTTCAAGACTCATAGATAGGTATAAGGTGTAGATTTATGAGTAAGAAAAAAAGTATGATATACTAGACGTCTAGATGTACACATAAAAAGTATGATTAAGTCTACTTGAATCATCTTCATTAGAGCAGGTCAGACCAATGATCAAACTAGATTTCAAGTATTTTAAATCTCGTTTACTTATTTATTTACTATGTTAGCCTGCACAGTTTGTTTATTTAAAGCTTCAGATCTTATTAGTAGAGGTGCATAAATAACCAGAACCCGAGTATTAGAAAAACCAGGTTTTTAAACCCGAACCCCTACCCGACCCTACCCGTAGGATAGGGACCGGGTATGCTTATTCTGTTCAATACCCGAACCCGGGTTTTTTCATACCCGGGTTTTCAGTGTACCCGGGTTTTCGTGAAACCCAGGCCCGTTGTGTACAACAACTTTTTTTAAACGTTTAAAGCTTGTGTGAGGCTTTTTTGGGTAGATTTCCAAGGCGTACACTATGTATAAACAAAGGTTTCCATTATATTTCTATGTTTTATGCCAAAAAAATAATCGAAAAACCCGATCTATACCCGAACCCGAACCATACCCGAACCCTACCCGACCAATACACCAACCTACCTGACCAATACCCGAACCCAGAAATAGGGTATTCTAATACCTGGGTATTGAAAACCCGAACCCCGGTATAGAGGGTATAAATTTTCTGGCCAATACTCGAATCCGAACCCGACCCGGGTATGATCAATACTCGAAAAATCAAAATCCGATCATACCCGAACCCAGGTAATAAAAAAACCTGGTTTGTGCACCTCTAATTATTTGTATTGAAAATCCACACAAATATATAAAGTAATATTATGTTTTGTTTAGATTTTTTTTGTTTTTAAAGTAGCTTCGTATCTTAGTTAATGAAAGTATATTCTAAATTTTGTTATCTACTTATAAAATTCATAAACAAAGATTGGATCACCATCTCATAAATAAAAAGAAAACCAATTATCTCACTATTATCAAAATACGTTCTGAAACTTTTATATAAAAATACAAATTATTGAATTACCACCATAAATAATATCTTAGGACTTCATATCAACTTACAGTAAATATAGACGAGGTTTGGTAGTGTGTAGAAGCAGAAAAGGGATGCGTAATATTATTTATGTGTATGTATAAGCCGCTCATCTTTCTATAGATAGGAAGCAATTAAACATGCATATCATCTTAATTAAAAGTAGATCTAAACATGTATTATTTATGTGATATCATCATCTGCTTTACAAAACTAGGGATTCTTCATCGTCTCTTTAAACACCCATATAATTATAGGTGTTACTGAATATTGTATTGTATTGGAGCAATCACGAGTTGAACCGATCCAGAGAGATGTTATGTAGATTGTCTCCAAGACATGAAGGCAACAAGACTGATCATGTTGGACCTCCACTAGTACATATAAAATCAAAAATAAATTGATTGTGCGTGCTCGTTACTAACCAAGCCAATTTCTAACACGATTTTCTAAGTGAGATTCAAGCCACAAGCCATTTAAAAGCGAGCTGATTTCAAACGAGGTTTTTTCAAAAGTGAGATTTAAACATTTGAACATACCTAACTGTAATAGACAACAGTCGGGTTATGGATAGTCATGAAAATCCTAATCATATGTACATATTGGTATTGGTGATTAACTATCGTTGTTTAACAAGTTTTCTCTTAGCTTTAAACTATTTTATTATTTTTATCTCCTTCAAATTACCAAAACTCCCCATGTCCAACTTTTATCCATATGAAAGGAAATTGTTATAGTATTATTTATCACCGGTGTACGTTTCTCATGGGTATATTTGGCAGCTTTACATCATAAAGCCTCAATTTCTATTCTAGATCGCCACCGGGATTTTCCAACCAAACTCATTTTTGTTGCTTTGTTGCTCCCTAAGTTCGGCTAAAGCCTGCCAATAGACCAGATGAATGATACATCCAAACTCAAAAGCTTTGGATATCCGTACCACCACAACCTCACAAGGAATATGGCACAACCAAACCCCAACACATTAAACACAGATAATGCTAACAACTAACACCTTGGACTGATAATACCTAAGATATAATCGACGATCCCACAAAATCGTATGGCAAAATAGGGTTTTTGGGACCACATGTAGCATAATGGTCCACATACACAATATATCTACGCGCTTCAAACAATCGATAGAAAAAAGTTACACATTCTCACAAATCCCCTACTCCCGGTTTTCTCTTGTTGTGTGGAGGCCCGATCAAGGGAGGGCGGCCGACCCTAGCCTTGGGTTGGCCCATACGTCTTTATTTGGCACTTAAATTAGAGTTTTAATTTAGTCGACCCTAATTATCTCTATGCAGACTTGGGCCTAACTTAGGGATTAAGTTCCCTAACCCCATATTAGTCTCTATATAAAGATTGCTTTGTACTTGTAGTTCCTGGTAGCGCCCAGATAATAAAGAAACCCTAGTTGTAGCAAAATGGACGTAAACCCTAGTTGTAGCACAATGGACGTAGGCCAGCTGGCCGAACCACTTTAAATCTTCGTGTTCGTTTACTGTTTTCGTATGTGTGTGTTTGATCCTAACATCTCTCTCATATTATCATGTTTACTTGCTCTAATGCAAGGCAAGAAGAAGAATTCCCCTACTTTAGCAGGACTAAAAGGCTAAAACCCAATGCAAGCAAGAAGATACTCGCCATAGTTCAACATCACCAACACTATGACCGAGCTCTTTATCACGTATCGAGATCTTTGTAGCAACAAGTATTAATATACCAAAGATAAAACATATGTCCAGGAAAAGGAAAGTTGATATTGACAATGACTTTCCCAGTGTAAGATGGACTCGTGTTCTGAGTACACTTAGCTTCACAAAGTACTAAATATTTAAACCTAAACCCCTTAAGCTTCCCTCATTACCACCATGTACATTAAAAACCAATTACCCATCCTGTAGCTTTACAGATTAAATCACATCTGAATAGTAACTTTTCAAATCGTTACACAAGTTAGCAAAACTCAACTATGAACAACTTTACTTCCATAAATCAAACAGAACTTACTGAAATTCATCCATGGGTAAGAATCATTAAAGAGGCAAACTGGAGAAAGAAGAACCATTCACATGAAAAAAAGAAAAGGAAATCCTAACTGATAATGTCTTAAATGAATAAGTGACCCGAAACCATTTAACCAATAGTCAAACAAACCAAACCTAAATGATCATCTCAAATCACTGCTTTAAAATTTAATCTTACAAATAACATTCATCATCCTTTCTTAGTCCACTTGTACAAAGATGCAACGCTGTCGTCATACAACTTTACTGCACACAACATATTGAATAGAAAATTGTCACACACTTATAGTGGAAAAATAGATGATATAAAAACCAGTGAGCTCATTGTCGTTTACAACTTTTTTTTATTTTATTTTCACTTTAGTCCCTATCTCTATTTCTTCTCAGATGATGAATCCAAATCGACTAATTATTAATGTAACATTTTAAACTCACTTGCATGAAGAAAAAAAAGTTCAACTCATACTTACGGGTCACAGGGTCGAAGGTCAATTACATATATATTTTCAAATGCTTGTAACCTCCCAAATCGTTTACTCTTAAATATACGTTTAATTACTCAGAAGAAAATATGGTTCTATAATCATATTTTACATTTATCATTTATATTAACAGACAAAAATGTAGCGAAGGGTCAACTAACCCTACTTTCTTTATTTGGAACCGCTAACTCACACACACTTATCCAACATCTCTGTTTTGCTACATTTATCTGATTATATAAATGGAAACCAGAAATGATAAAAAGCAAATGGTTTTACTGATTTGACTAATGGAGCAATAAGGTTACGATTTGCTGACCTCTGCATCTTCTGCCCCAGATTTGGTGATCTCCATTTTTTGGTCTTCTGCAAATGCAAGACACGATAATAAATATAAAGCACAGCAATCCACTTTAAAACTAAATTGAAACGACAGCAATTTTAGTCCAAGGAGACTAGTATTCAGTAAATATAAAGGCCTTCATGGTTTTGGGATAGCTCATATCAGATTTACATATGAAATGGTTTAAACAATAATGACATGTATATTGTACTCTCTAAGTCATACTAATTTTATTAAAGAGTAAAGTACGCGGATAGTCCCTATGGTTTTCCAAAATTTAGGATTTGGTCCCTAGCTTTCTAAAAGTACACGGATGGTCCCGGTGGTTTGCACTTTGTAACGCATTTAGTCCCCAAGGCCAACTTTTGCCAAAAGTACATGGATGGTCCCCGTGGTTTGCACTTTGTAACGCATTTAGTCCCTAACTTGGACCTCCTGAAACCTTTAGATCTGTTGGCTGGGGACTAAATGTCTTACAAAGTGCAAACCACAGGGAGCATCCATGTACTTTTGGAAAGCTAGAGACCAAATCCTAAATTTTGGAAAACCACAGGGACTATCCGTGTCCTTTACTCATTTTTTTTCTTTTCATAACAATGTAGCCTTTGGCCTTTGGACCTAACTCGCTTTATATTTTATATACAGTTATAATAATTAAAGGCTTGGTAAATGGAGATGAGTCAAAGATAAACAGCCAAAGCTAACCGAATCAGATAGCACTATGAAAAATGCCTCCATCCTCTGGAATGTCTGAAGTCCACAAAGTGAGGTTGTCCCTCAAGAGCTGCATTATTAAGGTGCTATCTTTGTATGATTCTTCACTCAGGAATCAAGCTCTGAGATAGCTTCATCAAAGCTTGTTTTGCAAGGTGGCAAGCCCTAAGTTTAGTCAAAAGTAAAAACACAGGGTTTAGCACGTATTTTGTACTAGATTGTAGAATATCGAGAATACCGGAAAAAAGAGTTAAAAAAATACCGTTCAGGAGAGTTCATGATCTCGTAATAAAACACTGAAAAGTTCAAAGCCAAACCCAACCTGATGGGGTGAGTAGGAGCCAGATCAGCTTCTGCGGTCGTGGAAGCCAACTGCAAATAGCATATTTAACTGGTTAGCAGAATGTGTGTGCATAATGGCATAAAGCAATAATTACCTTCCTAACTAGAATGTAGGGCTGTAAACGAACCGAACGTTCAGCGAACAGTTCGTGAACCGTTCGGCGGGAAGTTCGTTTAAGTTTGTTCGTTTAATTAATGAACAAACACGAACAAGAAATTTCATTCGATAAGTGTAACACACGAACATGAACAGAGGCTGCGCTTGTTCGTTTATGTTCTTGAACGTTCGGTAATGTGTTCATTTATGTCCCTTTGTGTTAGTTCCTTTAAAGGTTTTTTTATGTTACATTTTTATTTTGTTGGTTTTAGTTTGTAAAATTTGAAACCATAGTTATACTATACGCCTCCAGCAGCATCCCTCATTTGATCATCTGAATTTCAATTTGTATTAAAGTTTGACAAACTTCTTAGTTTTTGTGTTAATTATGTTAAGTATTTATTTATTTTTGGTGGATTCTTCGTAATCTTTCTGATCAAAAAACGCAGATTGTACGTAAGTGTTCATGAACATGTTTATTTCCTTAATGAACGAACACGAACAAGAAATCTCATTTGGTAAGCGTTTGTGAACCATTCATGAACATGTTCATTTCTTAATGAACGAACACCGTTCGGTTCGTTTACAGCCCTACTAGAATGTGAAAATTTGTTAAAACATCACATATAAGGATTTTGCAGCATTAAAAGAGTTAGAATCGACAAATAAATGGGAATGGAGAAGCTACACTAGTATAGCTACTCACTTGATAAGCCTTCAGCGATTGATCAGCCGCTTCTTTCTTATCGTCGCCGGTCTTGAACTCTGCAAGATACCTATAGTAATCACCTTTCCTGCACTCAAGCAAAACCCACAAGAAATAATTAGACGTTAGAATCAGATAAACATAAGTTTTTAGGTAAAACAATATTTGAAATTTGGAACAATTCTATATATGTAAACACACTCACATTTTCTAGTAGAAAAGAGTGGATTCACCAGCAGATGAAGATGGAATCAGATGCTCATCCATCACAACCATGATATCATTACAAATGTCAGTTAATTCGGTTTCAACCTTCTGCCTGTATTCCTTAATACGCTTCACATTCACTTCATTGCCTCTGGATTCCTCTTTCTGCTCGATTGAAGACAATATTCTCCATGACGCCCTACGTGATCCCACCAAATTCTTGTACCCAACTGAGAGCAAGTTTCTCTCTTCAACAGTCAGTTCAACATCCAACTTTGCTACCTTCTTCATAGCATCCACCATTTCTACACAAAATGACAAACCACCAACGAAAGTAAATGCAAGATCAGAGTACGATTCCTTGATACAATTGAAATGTAAAGTAAGTCCAGAAATGATGATCCAAACAGTAATCAGTCCTCTATACAGTAAAGGCAAGATCCAGTTAACATTAATCTAATTAGGAGAAGATGTTAATTTCTATACCTTCTCCATCTGCAATGTACAATGTTCCAAACAACTTATTCATTTGTTATACAACCTAACTAAAATCTCAAATCAACAAGTGGTTATCCAAACACTAATCAGTCGTCTATATTAAAATAATTCTGTTACAAGGTCAGTGTTGTCATTTGATCTGGCATATACAATAATAATTCAATAATCCTCTTGTTTTCCAACTCAATATTAACCTAATTAGCAAAACAAACACATCAAATGCACATACCCAAGACCTAATGTACAATACTCCAAACAATTCACTCATTCGTTCTACAACCTAACTAAAATCTCAAATCAACAATATTAATAACATCCACCACTTCACTTCTACAAACAGATTGCATATGTTTACAACTTACACAATATATTTCTTTTATTTTTCAACTCAACATTAATCTAATTAGCAAAACAAACACATCAAATACATGTACTCAAAACCTAACGTACAATATTCCAAACACTTCAATCACTCGTTATAAAACCTAACTAAAATCTCAAATCAACAATAATTAATAACATCTACTACTTCTACAAACAGATTACATAAGTTAACAACTTATACAGATTTTGAATCTCAAAATCTAACATACGGATCTAGAAGATGAAAGGTGCTAACCGTCATAACGCTCAGCTTGCTCGGCGAGCTTAGCGATATAGATGAAGTTGTCACGTTCGGTTGAAGAAGCCATGGCTGCTGATCTCTGAGCTCACCGTCTACTTTCTCTCTGTCAAAACGAGTGGAGAGAAGAGACTTCTGGACCTTTTTATATATTTGTCGTATATTTAGGGATATTCATTTTGACCACAAAACTTTCTACATTTTTGAATCCAGACACTAAACTATTAGAAAGTTAAAAAAAAGTAACATGTTTTCTAAATTCTAATTGAAGTTGGTTGTTAGATGGTTTAAAATAGAGATATTGTAACTAAATAACCCCAACTTTCATCAATTGCCCAATAATACTCTCAACTTTTGATTGTACATTAGTTTTCCCAACTTTCAACTTATTGGCCGATAACACTCCCTAACTGACTGAACCTTAACCCAGTTAGTTTGTGCTGATGTGGCATCTGATGTGGTCTTTTTGCTGACATGGCATATGATGTGGCAGCTGACGTGACTTTTTGATGGCGTGGCAGCTGAAATCAGCTAATTGGGTTAGGGTTTAGTTAGTTAGGGAATGTTATTGGCGAGTAAGTTGAAAGTTGGGAGTGTTGGTGTACAAATCGAAAGTTGGAAGTGTTATCTGCCAATTGATGAAAGTTAAGGTTATTAAATTTAATATCCCTTTAAAATGGTTTTATTAAAGAACGAGAAGTAATAGAAAACGGGCTAATCATTTAAACTTTGACAAGATTACTTTTGTATTCCTATAACGAACATCACTTTTAATTCTAAATTATGACAAGTCTAGATAGCTTTATCAAGACGTTAATTTGTAGAAGAGTCGTAAATATTTTTTAATTTGAGCATCATTGATTTGAAAGGGATGTGATTTAGGCATCTTCATTCGGATTAGGTATGGGCTTCATCAAACTTTGGTGATTAATCGGGGTGTGGGCTATTGTAGTAGTAGAAGGTTAATGACAACAGATACCATTTTTGCAGCTAATTAAATATAGGGTTGCAGATAGACTTGCTATGTTACATGAGATAGATTGTTGGGCTATCAAGAAACATAAGCGTGTAAGCTGAATATAACAGAGATGAGTATGCCAAGGTGGATGTGTGGGCATACTAGGTAGGATAGTATAAGAAATTAGGTTTTTAGGAAGAGATTGAGAGTAACTAGTATACCAGATATGATAAGGGAGGTGAGGAGGAGTAGAGACAGAACGAAATTGACTTGGGAAGAGCGAACTAGAAAGAATTTGTTTGACTTACAACTCTCTGATGACATGGTCAATGATAGGATTAAGGTGAAGGTTTTTTATTTTATTTTTTATTTCGTAGTACTTTCTTGTGTTAGGAGCTTACATGTGTGTTTATATGATGTTTTTTCTGGCCCTATTATATGTTTTCCCCAATTTCATGTTTGATAGTTGAATGTAAATATTTTAACACAAGCTATTTTTGTGTAGCCGCGTGCATATGTATGTTTTTATAACTCATATAGCTTGATATATCTTTGGAGTGGGGGATTTCAGAGGAAGCAACTTGTCTATCCCCTAGGAAAGAGGTAAGGACGTAAATCGTGTCTACATCTCACCATCTTTAGACCCTATCAATAACTTATATAACTATAGGTGAGCCGGTTGGGTAAGGTTGAACAATGAGATGGTGGTCCATTAGCAAAGGCCAAACTTTTATACACATAGATTTGAGAGATGGGTGTTAAGTTTAAGTCCAACGAATCACAAGAATTAAAAGAAATTTCACGGGTAAGGTTATTCTTGTTAAAAGTGTTGTGGCGTTTGCCACTAAAGGAAATCACTGTTTTGGTCAACTACTATATAAATCCATATTTATGCAATTCATTCATTTGCTTGATTACAAAAGCAAATTTACATGTCTTCTCTGCCATTAAAGGACATCACTGTTTTGGTCAGCTATATAAATCGATATTAATGCAATTCATTTACTTCATTACAAAATCAAATTTACATTCCGTCTTCTCTTATTGTGTAGGTATAAAATGTCCATAAAGATTTATTTTGTAATATGAATAACAAGATAACACACATGAAAACATAGAAAAAAGAGTAACTCAGTATTAATAAACTTAGAGAGGAGTACTCTCTAAATTGTTTTCTGGTGAAGTTATCCTACAAAGTCTCATATAAGTCTATTAATAATACAAAGACACAATGGATTGCAAAATCTAACACAATGCTGAAAATATAACACAATTAAGTAAATAAAGAAAAAACACAATGGTAAATAAAATGACACAATAATCTAAACAAAAAATTTAAAATATACAAGATAAAAATCCAAAAGCGAAAATCTAAAATCTCATACGTAAAGTTCGACGAGACGGTGCCCATGTCGTTTGAATAAGTTCAATCGGAGTCTGTTTAATACCCTTTTAAACGACTTCCTAGTTTTAGGAGACTATGTATTAGAACCTTACCCTTCGTATTTTCCACAAACAATGAAAAGACTAAAAAGCCTAGTGTTGGGAGGTTTGGACTCGTGAATTCATTTCCAACAATACAACTATGGTTCTGCTTCTTGCACAATAGGAGACCCACACATTTGTTTTAATGTGTGTTTCAGAATATGTTTTTGGAGACCCACACATTCGTTTTAATGTATGTTGCGGAATATGTTTTAAGGGCCATTACCAAACACAAATCCAAGCCAACCCTAACATTTAGAGTATCACCAGTAGGTGATTTTCAATGTTTTTATATTTTTTACATGCCTATGTGGTATTTTTGTATATTTTTTCTAGGGTTTGTTTTTTTATACCCCTTTCTTGGGTGTTGTTTTTTATACCCATTTTTAGGTGTTTTTTCTAAAAAAAACCAAGAAAAAATTGGATAATTCTGGATCCATTAGCAGGTAAGTGGGGATGAGTGGGGCTGGGGAAGGGAGGGGGGGGGGGGGGGGGGGGGGGGGGGGGGGGGGTAGTGTGATAATAATGTAATTTTTTAAAATGTTTTTAGATTTTCTTATTGGAGGGGTTCTGATATTTTAAGTAATGAGTGTTTTTATGAGATGACATAGGACGTAACACGTTTTTATGTGTTTTTAGGCTTCCTTATTGTGGATGGTATTAAAAGCATTCACAATAATACGTATTTGGGCATTGTTTTTACTTGTTTTTCCACCTCCGTTTTTAGTTACTGTGCACTAGTTTTTGTGTCCCATTATTTAGAAATGTTTTTCTACAAGAATACTAAAAACGATCAAATGGTGAGCCATCTTGTCCTTTCAGTTATATACTATATAAAATAGAGTGATTTTTTTAAAAAAGGTGGTGATAATATGAGAATGCTTTTGGGTACTTTTAGGTTTTCTTAGTTCTAGACGTCTGTGAAAAATGAGTGCTTTTCTAAGCAGAGGCAAATAAACTCATCAAGCAAACAAAAATTACCTTAATCAACCTATTTCTTGAACAATGGGTATATGAATATGATTGACTGGTGTAACACAAATCTGTCTTTCTATAGACATTCTTTTCTCATTTGTGATTTGAGTTATGCATTTCGAGTAACGGGCTTGTACTGCATTGATATATTGACGTCGAACACGCACGGGCTAACTTGAAAACTATAACTACCAAACGACATCGAGAATGACAAGGCCCCTCGCCATATTCTTTGAGCATATTAGCAGGCCTATTACTCGCTCACACTTATCATAAAACAATTTTGAAACAAAATCCCATTTTACTCAAATCCATAATAACAACGTATGCCTCAACAATAAAATCAACATGTTGCAGGAAGGTAGAGA
This sequence comes from Scalesia atractyloides, assembly GCA_947069175.1. NCBI lineage: Eukaryota > Viridiplantae > Streptophyta > Magnoliopsida > Asterales > Asteraceae > Scalesia > Scalesia atractyloides. The sequence continues at coordinate 23,485,858 of CAMTDV010001632.1, forward strand.
ATTATCCTAGAAACAGACCCTAATATCACTTGTGTGTGGTTACCTGCTTACAAAACCTATTGTTGCTCTTTGTGTCGCTTCAATAATTTGTAAAGCCCAAATGTGTTTTTCTCCTCCCACATATACGGTATGAAGAATGATCGATGTAAAGGGGGTGAAAATTCCCTATCTAAGTATGGTAACGCCGCAACCACCTACAAGACAAACGCTCATTAAAAGAGGTGCCAACATGGGTCAGGTCGGGTGGGGACAACGTGCATTCACTTCTTTTCAGCAATTTAAAGCTTTTTTTAAAATCATTATAATGCTTTAGATATTGCTACAAAAAACTTTATTATTAAAAGATTAAACATTATTTGAATAAAGTGATTTAGGAAGGTATGTACGTTGACCCGATGCTTGTCACTCCATTATACAATCTTTTGACTTGAAACTTTTTTAAAAACACACTTTTGACTTTGGCATGCTTGTCAATGTTAATCTGTCACACACACACATACCTCCCATTTTGACAAGTCAGAGCCTCGAGAAAGAAACGGTCTTTGAAGCTGGAGCTCAACAAGAAAATCACAGCTCTCGACATCCTGGAGCTGTTATAGATTAAAAGAAATCATATTCTAAGAACTTGTTTTATGTTAGTGACAAGAACATGCGTACAGGAAATTTATTTAGTGGTGGGCAGCAAACCGAAAAAACCGAAACCAAAAAAAGCCAAATCGTACAAAAAGCCGAAACCAGAAAAAGCCAAATCGTAAATAAAAACCGAACCGAAATTTACGGTTTCGCATTTTATGAAAACCCAAAAAAACCAAACCGAACTGAATAACCTAAAAACCATTTTTTAAATGTTTGTTGTATATTGATTTAGGAATTATTAGTTTTATTCTTGAATGTGTATTTATGATAAAAACATTAACTTGTTTATTTATCTTTGAAACAAATTATCCATTGCATACAAGAAATAACAAAGTTTAACATAAAAACTAAATGATTTTCAAAGTATTATAAAGGAAAATATCTTAGAAAAATTTGGAGAAACATAAAAATAGATTAGAAGTTAGGTTTATGTGAACGATATTAATTAAAAAGGTTAAATATAATAACTAAAATGTAAACATCTAAGAAAGATGATTAAAACTTGGATTATACTTTTTTATTTTTGAATCTTACGTAATTTTGTTCCAAAACTTAACAAACCGAAGACCGAACATTTCAGTTACGGTTTCGGTTTTACCATAAAAACCGAACTGAACCGTGCACACCCTGAGAAAATTATTGGTAAGAAGCTTACAAATTGATCAGGTGATGCCTTGTTCTTATTGTTGAAATACGATGGTGCTGCTGAAGTTCCACCCAAGGTTGTATTAAAGGGAAAAGGAAGCAGGCCCCTGAAACCATCATCAATCCACCGAACTTCACCCACATAGTCCGGAATAAAGAAGGAAGACGGAAACCGGTGCCACTCACTTCCCACACACACCACCGCACCTGCATTGACCAAGTCAACAAAACATAAATGAATTGTTTTGAAGCCCATTTTGTCATGTTTGCACAAAATGGTTGTTACCTGTTCCAGCATCATCGTGATGTTCAAAGTGCTTATATATCTCTAAAGGAGCAGCGTAACCATTTATGATAGAGAATGTCCTAGAGTGAGAAACGCATAGAATGAGGCCAATAAGAAACGGTCTCAAGTATTTAGCTATCTGCAGATGCAAAGGTTAATTATAAGTTATATACATAACACGCAATGAAATAGTTAATGATGCATCATACACCACCTATGTATAAGTTATATACATAACACACAATGAAATAGTTAATGATGCATCGTATACCACCTATGATTTACCTTGTAAAGCAGAGATTGTTCAGTTCTATAACGATCGTAAAAGAAATCAGGAATGCTCTCGATGACAGATGCAGCAGCAACACATATAAGAGGGTAGATGGGATAAAGGAACCTGTAAGTCAAAGAGCCGTACAGCCAATACATGCGTTATAGCCTAAAAATCCAATATTCAAAATATACAGAGTAAAATACCATTTTTGTCCCTATAGTTTGGCCAGTTTTGCGACTTTCGTCCAAAGGTTTGTTTTTCCGCATCTGGATCCAAAAGGTTTGAAATATTGCCGTTTTCATCCGACTCGTAACTTCATCCATTTTTCTCTGTTAAGTCAGGGGTATTTCTGTCTTTTTTGTTAACTTAAAGAGCGATTCGGTCTTTTTTACTTTATGTAAAAAGACTGAATACCCCTAAAGAGACTGAATTACCCTTTAAGTTACCAAAACATATAGTGAAAAAGACCAAATTACCCTTTAACAAAAAAGATGGAAATACCCTTGACTTAATGAAGAAAAATGGATGGAGTTAACGAGCCGGATGAAAATGGTAAGATTTCAAACCTTTTGGATCCAGTTGCGGAAAGACAAACCTTTGACTAAAGTCGCAAAATTGGCCAAACCTCAGGGACGAAAAAAGCATTTTACTCTAATATTAATTTACTAAGGGTCTGACCTTTCTTCTTTGTGTGGCTGCAAAGACATGAACGTCAACCAGATATAAACAGGGGACACCACAATTAACAAGTCAGGAGCGTACTTCTTCTTTGTAACCGGTAGAGTAGCCACAAAAAGCAGTGCAAGAACAAGTGCGAAGTTGAAGTTATTAAATCCGTTCTTCAAGTAGTACAAAGGTCCTTCGGTTCCATACAAATGACTCTCACCACCTCCTACCACATTATACACTAACAAATTCATAACAGACGATGTCCATTTCCCGTAGTAATGGTAGTCCACAAGTACCGAAAGTGTCTGCACAGAATTTGAACAAATACAACTTCAAATTCTAAGTACCAAAACACATAAAGAACATTAAAGGAAAAAAAAACGTACCAAAAGGGTAATGGAAATGAGTGCTCCGGAAAGAAATGCTTGTTTAAACCTTCTAACTAGAGAGGAAACTGTTACCGGAAGAAAAGCAAGGATTGAAAACGGCCAACCGAGAATAACACCGGTTGCTGCAACAACAACAGCTGAGGCATGCATGCCGAAAAGAAACAGTGCGGAGGAAAGAGAAATAGCGTACATTGAAAAAGAGCTGGGCAAGAAACCTGTAAAATAACATCAGTTAAAAGTGAAAACAATTATGTTTTAACAAATAAGAAATACAACTAGTATTTTGATCCGTCGTGCGTTGCCTCGGCGTCGAAACTTAAAAGTACCTCAAACTTATCCCGTCGAATATTTGACCCGGCTTGTTTTTGAACGAAATTTACGTCAAAGCATAGACCAAAAAATAAGCACAACAACGTATTATATTTGATCTGACTCATTACCGAGAAAATTTACGTCGAAACATAAACCAACTTGGATTTATAACGAATAAGTACGTAAGAAAATAGTATTTTTTATGTTAAAGAATGGTACCACGCGTTGCGGTGGAGTCAAAACGTAAAGTAACTCGAATTTATACCGCCTAGTAAAAACGTATTATACTTGACCCAACTCATTTCTGAACAAAACGTAGACCAACAAAAAACATACATCAAAATAAGCATGAAAACGTATTATATTTGACCCAAGTACATAAAAGAAGCACGTAAAACTCGAGGGTGGTCAAAATGACATTTTACAATTTTTTAGAAAGCTGAGGGGTGTAAGTGGCAATGCTAAAAGTTGAAGGATTGAATACACAAAAAGAAAAAAAAACCATAGGTTGGATGACATTGTTGTAAATTTGGCAAAGAAAAAAAATAAGAAAAGTTATGGGGTTGTGTCTTAGGTATATTCCTAAGACGCCCTCTTTTGTCATAATAAGAATAATGTGTCATTAACTAAAGATATCGAAGTTTCATGGGTACTCACTTGTGCTAGCGAAAAAGCAACCGCTTGTTAAGCACAACAAGGCGAGTGTGTAACAACCAAGGCGTTTTCCGTACTTTCTGGAAATTGCTACTACCAAAGCAGCTTCGGTTATGACAGAGATAAGGCCAAGAAAAATCCTCACAGCGTAAAATACTCTTACCTGGAACGAGCTCAATAAGTAAAACAACTATGTTAATAAAGATAACACTCAAGAAGCTTATACAAGTAACAAATTAAGAAAGTATTGAATCTGTACTTTTTCATCTTCAAGCCAATTATAAAGCATTGATGCTGGCAAGCCCACTATGTAATGGAAAAGAAGATATAGGTACGAACGCAATGCAAACTCGGAACTGCAAAAAACACAGATATGATTTCATAAAGAAAAGATATAAAAAAGATTTCATATTCTGGCAAAGATATAACCATTAGCAACATTCAGCATTTCATATAAGCTAAAACATGGAAACAGGAACTTAAAATGTCTACAAACAGGAATGCAGAACCGATATGACAAGGATAACATTATGCTTCAATATACTGGCAAAGTTTGTGATGTACAAACTTTCACGACTAAATGACATGTTTATACAAAACTTCAATGAACGAGATCGTGAAGCCAAAAAGAAGGACAAATGCAAGCCCCACGGTAATTGTGGTTGCATTCAAGTGTATACAGTATACATAAAGAGGCATATTACTCAATGGTCCACCACACAACTTATGCTAATTGTTGCTTTAATCATATAGGGTAGGGATCATGAGAAAACTCCTTTTAATGAGAAAACTTGAGTAAACTCTAACCATTACTAAACCGTAACAATTAACCCATAACCCCCAAAAAAATAAACCCTAAAAGCTAAACTCTAAACTCCAAAAATTAAACCCTGATCCTAAACCCTAAAAACCAAACCCCAGAAAAAAAATCAACACAAATATCAATCGTTCGATGGAGTTCTCACGAGTTTCCTCACTAAGGAATAGCTTTCTCATCATGATCCCTCCCCTAATCATATATACATACAGATATTTCATAGACCTAATCCGTTGTAAACTTGGCTCTTTAGCCAAACGGTGCACGTTTGGCATACAAAGAATTGAAGAAATATACAAATGCCACAGTCAAATCTTGATGAGATACACTGAGCAGCAAACGTAGACAAATGCATACTGATCTACCATTAACATCACTTTTCAGAAGCACTGGACAAGTGTCAACTGTCAATTGGCTTGATTAGACAACATCTGGTCACTAACTTAAAACTTATGTGTCTCCTATCTTAACTGCTACTTAAGGTTCTATGTTCCAAATCATCTTAAAAGTAAGACAGAAGCAGTGCCAACCTCTTCAATTCAGATTAAACAGTGTACATCAAATTAAGATGCATATTAGCAGATGATCAAACTCTGTGTATCTCATAAATCATCACAGTTGACTTAATAAATAAATAACCCACTACAAAATAAAAAAAAACAGATAAGTAATTGGAGAACAAGTACCTGTATTCCCAAGTTTGAAAGCCTGATTTGTAAAGTATGAAGTGAAGAGGCTCCCAGTAGTTGAACACTTCATCACAGTCATGAATAATATTAGTAGTTGCACTCATATACCTCAATAACCCTAGGGCAAATATAGGAAATGTCCACGACAAGCCTTTCTCCGCCTCAGGCACTGGTTTCTCCGGCGGCTTATCTACTTTTGTGTAACCGTCAGTTGACGTTGACGGTAGCAATCGATCGGATTCCGACGGTCGTCGTCGCCTTGTTGCAAGCGCTGACATTGCTCCAACTAGTTGTCTAGATTGTTCTGCAAATTACAAAACTAGTGTGGTGGAGTTGCTTTATGTGCTTTTTCTGCCTTTTTATTTTAGCTTCGGTAATAAGAAACGAAGAATTAAAAACTGGTCGGAGAGTGGAGACAAGATCGGAAACGTTAAGAAGCCCAATTGGTCGAATGTCTTGTAACTGAAGCCCATTTGAATCGATGCCCGTAATCGATTCTGACCCTACCCATAGGGTATGGATATAATATACATTTTGAACTCAACACTTGTAATTGAAACCGTACCCAAATTATACCTGAAAATACCCGGAACCCGTCATACCATATACCCGAACCCGGTTATACCCTATACCTGATACCGATTTTTTTATACCAGATAGATACCTGAATTTTTAGGGTAAATTTTTATGTTTAATTCGCAAATTTTATATTTAAGTTTTTTAGAAATACATATTATAAAACAAATAATTTCTATTTGAGTGAATTTATGTTATTATAATTTATTTTTAATTACTTTTACAAACCGGTTAATAACCGGACCGGTTATTAAAAACCGGTTAAAAAAACCGGTTTCGGTTATAAAACCGGTTTTTTTGTACATCTCTACCTCTACCCCTAAATGGATAAATACACTTTGTCGAATTTTAAATATTCTTAAAAGAGTTAGGTTTATTTCAGAATCAGTTTTATCATGTTGAGAATGTAGGAACAAGTAGGGTTGTAAACAAACCGAGCATGCAGTAAACAGTTTGTGACCGTTCGACGAGAATTTCTTTTATGTTCGTTCGTTTAATATACGAACGAACATGAAATTTCGTTCAATTAGTTAAGTGAACGAACATGAAAAAAGGTCTTGTTCATTTAATTGTGTTCGTGAACGTTCGGTAAGGTGTCCGTAAACGTGTTCGTGAATATTCGTTCATTTGCGTTCGTTTATGTTCATTTGTTTGTATTTTAATTAAAGATTTTTCTACTTTCATATATTTTATCTGTGCCTTTTATATTTTTTAACTTTTATTTATTTTAGAGTTAATTACTGTTTTCGTCCCTGTGGTTTGTCAAAAATCACTGTTTCAGTCCATTAGTTTAAAAATTGCGAGTTCAGTCCCTGTGGTTTCACTTTCGTAATCATTTCAGTCCACCTCGCAACCATTTCAGTCTCTAGACTTACAGAATAAATGGATTGAAGTGGTTATGAAAGTGAAACCACAGGGACTAAAATGGTTACGAAAGTGAAACCACAGGGACTGAAATCACAATTTTTAAACTAATGGACTGAAATAGTGATTTTTGACAAACCACATGGATGAAAATAGTAATTAACTCTTTTTATTACCCTAACAATTAAACTATGAAACCCTATTTCCACCTTGTTTATGGACCATTTCCCTTTCCTTTCTCATTATTTACATTAATGAATACAATCCACATTTGTTCCACAATTAGAGCTTCAAGTTCCAGTGCTTCTTTCTGGGTCATCCACCTTTAGTATTCGTCGCGTTCGCTAAATTTATTTGTGTTCGTGAACACGCTCATTTCCTTAATGAACAAAGACGAACATAAAATCTCGTTCGGTAAGTGTTTATGAACCGTGCGTGAACACATTTATTTCCTTAACGAACGAACAGATACAAGGTTTTGTTCGTGTTCATCGATTCGTTTACAGCCCTAGGAACAAGGTAATGAATTATATATTTTGCTTTAAGTATGATACATGAGACGGTTATATAACTGTTTATTAAACTATCTTATTAAACATCATGCAATGTATATAAATGCTTTATGCAATTTTCACCTAAAAAACGTGTTCGTATATAACTATATCTGTATTATAATATATAAGAAGTAAATCTCAATCTCTACTCATAAATAGTTTATAAGCTTGAACTTAGCTTGTGTAGCACCAGTATGATACCAATATTTGGTATAGTTAATGTACCAAATTTGAATACAAGTACGTTTTCACTAAAATTTATATCAGAATAAAGGTGTGTATTTAACCTTAATATTAATGAACACAAGTCACTAGAGAAAAAATTAATTAAGTAAAAAGCTAATAGGTTAATGACGTATATTATTAAAATATAAGAGGTAGATATTTAAACTGTAATATTACACCAGATGCTTAAACTCATTCATTAAATAAGCCTTGGAATCAATCTAGTTCCCTGATCTTCATTCCTACAAACATCTTTACACAAGTACACCCCGAACCAATTCAAAAATGGATGGTTCATAATTCAACGATCTACTCCTTGTCCTCACCAAAAAAAATGTATCTGGAATAAACATTAATTTCCTGGAGACACATATGACTTCATTTTAAGTTAAAGTTGATATTTTCCTCCAACTATACATTTGTAGGCTGTATAGAAAGTAAAATATACATATTTTACATATTCTCTAAAATATAAATTTATATCTTTATCTCATTGTTGATAATGCGATGGTAACTTATATCTGTTTTGAACCCCTTTCCCGCCAGATAAAAAAGAAAAAGCATAAAGACAGTACAAAAGACAGTTTCACTTGAATCATTTATTCGAAAGTACAGTAATTCATCAATTTATTGGCCAAGGTACCACCAAAGATGCAGGCGGTACCCGTCACAACACCCATTATCGACTCGTATTCAACCAGGTGTTCAGCCAAATTCCCTTAAGCAAACAACCACAATAACACACACAACATAACATAGCATCGTTTATTAATTAACCGGTGTTTTGCATTCCGGCAGCAATACCCTTCATGGTCAAGATGAGTGTATCTTCCAAACCTGGAGCGTACTCGCTCTTTGGATTTAGCTTGATGTACTCTTCAGCCGGTTTGCTGCCTGGCTCTGAATACTCTTTAGAAATATGAGGCCTCAATGTCATGTGATAGTTTGGATCGCGAATCCGTTTTAGTGTGTAAGCCTGGCACACGTTCAGGGTCGTGATATATGAGTCGCGCAGTCGAAGTCTTTGTCTCAAGTACGGATCGCCCTCAAGAAGATCCTTATGTCCAGCAATCTAACACAACAAAGTAATAATTTTATGTATAATTAAATAATTAATACTATCTTATAGTTATTTAGGTGTTTGTTTATACCTTGAGGAGAAGCCTCTTGGTTTCCTCATAGTTTGCTCTTAACGATTCACCAAATGACCACAAGTCTTCAGAGACGAGTAGCTTGTCGTTCAAGGCAGCAATGCCGGGGTCACCCTCAGCGAACACCATTTCGACTAAATCAATTGTGACTCTAAAGAAAGGCCATGTTTTGTACATTTCTTGTAACATGTGAAGATTCTTTACGTCCTTTTCAATCGTGTGCTTGAATGCTGCCCCGAATCCGAGCCAAACCGGGAGATGGAACCGGGTTTGAGTCCATGCAAAGATCCACGGGATGGCTCGGAGTGACTCTATGCCGCCACTTGGCTTACGTTTTGATGGACGGCTCCCGATGTTCATCCGTCCATACTCCAGTTCTGGTGTCGCCTGTAACCGAATCGAAAGGTTAGAACGAATATAAGTAAAGATGGGATATGCATACATGATAAGAATACTCACAAGGCGGAAATACTCGACAAAACGTGGTTCCTTGAAGACAATTTCACGGTATTGTTCAGTTGCGTGAACCGCGATCTCATCCATAAGTGCACGCCACTCGGGTCGTGGTGAGATCGGGGGATTCATCCCATGCTCGAGTGTAACGGCACAAAACCTCTGAAGCGTTCTAAAACACAAATGTTCTTCACCAAAAGACTGCTCTATAACCTCACCTTGAACCGTGACTCGAAGAGACCCATGAACGGTCTCAGGCGGTTGAGACAGGATAGCCAAATGGGTTGGCCCGCCACCTCGCCCGACGGCCCACCGCGTCCATGAAACATCGTAAGCTTAACCCCAAACTTTTTCGCAACTCGAATAAGCTCTTCTTGAGCCTTGTAAAGCTGCCAAGCGGCCGAAAGCCTTCCCGCATCTTTTCCCGAATCCGAGTACCCGATCATAACTTCTTGTTTACCGTCGATCCGGTTACAGTACCATTCGATCGAGAAAAGACGTGCCACCGCAGCTGGAGCTGCTTCAAGATCTGCGAGTTTTTCAAAAAGCGGGACCACCCGCAACGGTTGTTTTACGTTACATTCCCACTGAAGCAACTCAACCGCCAACACGTCAGACGGTGATGTAGCCATGGAGATGATGTAAGCACCAAAGCAATCAGGTGGAAGTTCAGCTAGCACCTGGAATGTATCCAAAACATCTGCGATTTCTTCGGTTTTTGGGAGATCGGGCCCGAATAGAGGACGTTTTCCGCTTAGCTCGGATCGAAGCCATTCTTGTCGTTTCTCTTCGGACCACACACGGTAAGACCCGATTTCCAAATGTTGAGTTATGGCGTCAAGGACGTCCGTGTGGCTGTCGGATTCTTGACGGATATCGAGTCTCACAAGTGAGAGTCCAAACGTAGAGACTTGTCGTAAAAAATCCAGAAGACTGCCATCGGCAATCACACGATCACCACACGCACATAGTGATCTGTAGCATAACTCAATAGGTTCCAAGAACTGTTCAACATTGGTATAAACCAACTCCTCTGGTATGTCTGACACGTCATGGGCTAACAAATGGCGAGCTCTTTCGCGCGTGTTATACAGTTTGTCCTGCACGTCACCAAGAATCACACGGTACGGTTCGGTAGGAGGAACCTGCTTCCAAAATTCTGGAGAACAAATGAGCATTAAGCAACTTCCAAAGGGCTAGAACTTCCATATGTATACATATGTGCATATTAAAGGTAGCAAAATGGGCTAGTAGGTCAAAATTCTGGGTTGACCCAAAAGACCTTCTATACAAATTTTGTAGTGTTTCAAAATAGTAATAATAGAAGGAATTCTTTGTATTAATCACCTATGTAGTGTTTGACATCTCTCTTTGAAGATGATCTATGGAGTTCTTCGGCTCGAACACGAAGTTCATCACTACAACGCCACATGGACATCTGAAACGCATGATCTAATTGTAAAAATAATAAAAAACAGAGTGCATGAAGCATAAGTCTAGGCAATCCTAAATTTTCATACCTCAAACATAAGATCCTCTATTTGAGAAAAGTACATGTTTGCAGCCATCATCCTCGCAAGTAGACAGACATCCCGTGTAACTTCAGGAGTTACCCTCGGATTACCTGCATATTTTAGTACAATTAACTAATGTTTTATAGTACACTATACATATAACGTATGTGTTAGAAAAAACATATACCGTCGCGGTCACCACCCATCCATGAAGAAAACTGTATAAGTGGGGCGTTATACGGAACACGTTCGTCAATCCCGATATTCTTAAGAGCAGTGTCAACACGGCGTAAGAATTTCGGAACACCCTTCCAGATAGTTTCATGAAAATAACTCATTCCCGCTCTCATTCGTCTTGTGGGGTTGGAGGTGTCCTCCTAATCTCATCAGTGCGAAAAGCAGCTTGAATCTACACAGTTTCATTAAAAAAATAAATAACTAAAAGAGTTAACCGCCATTTTCGTCCCTGTGGTTTGTTCAATTATACCAGGCCAGGCCAAATTTGAGATTTTTACCATTTCTGTCCCTGACATTCTTGAAACATGCTAGTTTAATCCAAAAAGTTAACGTTCGCTAACTTTGACTGTTAAATGAGGGGTATAAAAAGGTAATTTTCCATTTTTATTTTCTTTTTCAAATTTTTGCACCTCTTTAAAACGATATATACACAGATAAAACAAAGTAGAAAATTTTGAAATTACCTTTTTACCCCTCCTTTAACAGTCAAAGTTAACGACCGTTAACTTTTTGGATTAAACTGCCATGTTTCAAGAATCTCAGCGACGAAAATGGTACAAGTTTGAAATTTGGCCTAGACTGGCATAATTGGATAGACCACAGGGACGAAAATGACAGTTAACTCTATATAAAATAACAGCAATCTTTTTACAGTTCCAGCTGTAGTCAGATATCTAATGGACTAATAATCATTTTGAATATAATCAAATTCTGATGAATACTTCTCTATGCAAAGCTTCATCCGGTTCCTGCTTATCATCAGGAGTGATGTCTTTGGCATATAGTTGTGCGAGACAGTCCCGAATCCTGAAAACAAAGCATCGAAAGTATATTAACAAACTATTTGCTTTATATCAGGCTTGATTTGAACAACGTAGTACCTTCCGTGCTTCTGTAGCAATGATCTGCGGACGGATTGAGTTGGGTGAGCGGTGAATACAAGATCAACGGTTTGATTCTTGAGCGCATCAAACACTTCTTCCGGGGACTTTTTGAGCTTATGAACAAGTCTCTTAAGAGTTTCCTCAATATCGGATTCAGTTGATGCATTAGCCTCATCAACGAAATCACCCTTTTTGAGTTTAGTCCTTCTGCAGTGAGCCGTTTGAACCTCTTCGGCTAGATTGGCTAAGTTAAGCATGTGCGAGAAAGCTTTTGCGATGACGATGGAATCCCCTGGGTCTAAACTCGTCAACACATTTCCGAGTTCTTCGAGCTTTTTAGGATCATGCTTTCCTTCGTACTCAGCGGATAGCTCATAACATTGTTGAACCTACGGAAAGAAAGATTACAGTTAGATTGGTTGTTTGCATTTGCATTTTGAAGGCATACATTGCAACTAGAAAATTCATATTCAGAAATCGACTGATTAATTCAACTTTGATTGCAATGATCAGCTCAAAGGATGTCGAAACGCCCCATATGAATACAAAAGGCAATAAGCAGGGGCAGCTTAAGTGGGGGTGAAATAAAGCAAGGGTACTTCCGTAGGGCCCCAACTTCTAAAAAATAATATTATATGTAGGTAATTTGGGCTTTAAGATTATTAGCGGTGTGATTTGTGGTATGTAATTATGCATACACACGGATGATATAAGAACCATAGGATCGAAAGCAAATTATTATTTTTTTTTTCCAAAATAGGGCTCAAATTTTATTATCTGCAGTTTAATATTCACTCGGGCATTTGATCAAACAGCTGACAGTCAACAAACAACGGTTACATTACTGTAAAAGATCAAATGGCTGTTCATCATATCACCTACCAACCAATCATAAAAACAAACCTAAAATGATTTTAATTAGTTAATTCACAAAAAGCATACCGTTTCTTTGAGATCCTCTCCATGTAAATCCTGAAGAATATCAAGAAACATATCCAAAAGCAAAGCATCATACTCGATCAACTTATCATCCTCCGACACTTTTCCAGGAACTAGAAGCCTCAATTGCGCATCGATGGACGCCAATTTCTCCAAATTACGGTGAGCCATTCACCTAACCTTACAAATTCTGAAAAAAAAAAACAAAATTTGATCGAAACCCATGTGTAAATTAATGAACAAACAAACATACAAGAAACAAGAGTGGAGAGAGTACCTGATGGTTTGTGGGTGTGATGAAAATATCGAGAGGAAGTTGAGAAGGGTTGGTTGGCGTGGAGATATATGTATGTATGTATGTATGTACAGCATGAAATAGGGGTTTGGGTATATATAGAGAAACACAAGGACGATGTTGAAAGGTGGAGTTTGTTTGGCATTAAACATGAAGAATATGTGGGATACCCTCTCCAATTTGGCTGCTATTTTACCATAAAATATAGTAATTAATTTGGCATTAAGTACTTTTAAAACAATAATTTATTATATCCGAATTCTAAAGCATGATTTTTTTTAAAAAACAAGGAAAACCTTTCTATAAAATCTAATCTTATAATTTATCTATTATTTATTTGAGAAGACTTACAAGCTGTTTGTTTAGCTCTTAATGAGACTTTTAATGATTAAGATCTCTTTATAGTTCAGCACTTTATAATTTATATTGTTTGTTTTCGCGGTCTGAATGGTTCAAACATTTGACTCTAAATGGTTAAACATTATACCGAGTCTGAATGGTTAAGACAATCTGAATTGGTCAAGATATTTATTTCTGAATTGTTAAGTATTATGCTGACTCTTAATGGTTTAAAACTCTTAATGGTTCAAAACTTTTGCTGCTTTAGCACTTAATGGTTTAGACCTCTTATTTATTCAGTACTTGACCATTTAAAAGTTGATAAACAACCCCTTAAACTCACATCACTTTATCGATGAAAATAAACATATTGTATCACTATACCAAAAGACGAGAAGGCGATTAGTGACATACCATCATCTCACCAAACAATATAATGACTTAAGGAGTGTATTAGTATTTTCTCTACAAGTGAACAATTTCAATTATGTAAATTTAGTAATTTGATATTATAATACCGTTTATTGTGGGGAATATTCGGTTAATTTTAGTATCTGATATTATAATACCCATTTTTGTGGGGAATATTCGGTCAAGTTACTTGTCACTTTTGACTATCTAAAAATGTTTTCTTGGTCAATTTAAAGAAAAAAACTTAGTAAAATTAATATGTAAGCATTGAAATTAGTTGGGATGACTGAATATATGTCATCGTTGATATTTTATAACCTATTTTTTAAGTTTTTCATGAATGATTTTGCTAGTAAATTAGGGGAGACTGGTTATATAACATCAAATTATTGTGAAAAGAAATTGAATAAATTTAAATCGTTTAATTTTTTATCAGTGATTTATATTTATAAATTTTTATATTTTACATATAAATCTGTATGTTTTGTATATAAAGAAACCATTGAACAACATTGTTCATATGTTTTTATTCAAAAAATCTTAAGATTAGCTGTTGACTTTGTCAATGATGACGTGAGTATTTCAACTCTTAATAAACTGACTAAAATACACAAGTTAAAAGGTTGAAATGTTAAAAGGTTTAGGAATTGATACCTGTCGTAAACAGCAAAAAGAATGAGAACAGTACCTGGTCACATCACACTTTATGTATGGACTCTCCTACACAGCCGCAACAGGAGCATATGAGAGAGCACACTTTTTATCCGCAGGTTCAAAGCCTTTAACCTACCAAAAAGGGCAAGTACCTCACTACAGCCAAGGACCACTGGTCAAAGGTTTCTCGTTATAGAGAATCATTTCCCTATAAATCACAGCCCGTTGTCATTCAAGAGGATGATCCCAGATCACTTCAGATTACCCTTGATCTCCGATCTAACTCCTTAACCCCAGAACTTACATATTGTTCTCTTCTACACTTATTACAATACAATCTCACTAAACGTAAATGTCGTGGGTTGAATATCCTTCAATCCAAAATTCAAAGTGAGTAATAACAAAGTGATCCAACTCCACGTGCTGCAAACGTGGGGGAACCCACGACCTGCGTTAGGCTAATTGAAACCTTGACCCATTTTACCCAAGAGATATCACTACAATTCTTGGTCTTGTATTTGTTGTAACAACAGTCAACTTTTCAAAATAACCATATGAAAACTCTCCCGGAGCCCCCACACACAATCCAAGAAGGCTTGGAGCCTTTTCAACGATAACCAATCAAAACACGAAACCTTTCCAAAAAACCCTATAGCGGCTTGGAGCCTTTTCAGCGCCGCCAAAGTCTTTGTAGCGTCTGGCTTGGCTTACAGGTAGGGAGCCGGCTAAAGCGGCTCAAGCCAGCCGCTACAGAGTTTCTTGGACAGGTGTCGTGTTTTGATTGGTTATCACTTATAAGGCTCCAAGCCTTCTTGGATTGTGTGTGCAGGCTTTGAGAGAGTTTTCAAAAGGCTATTAAGGAAAGTTGACAAAGTCAACGGCTAATATCAAGTTTTTCCTGTTTTTATTTTTAACTATTTAGTTACATATGACTTACACATGTATAGGTTATATAAATAAATGAAATTTGTTATTTCTTTTAAGTTACATGCTAGCCGAATAAATGTTATGTTTCAAATATTAAGATATTGTAGGATTTATACATTGTATGATTTATTCTGTTTTATGTATGTCGAATATATAGTGTTCAGTGTACATGTATCTTCTAGTAAATAAAAGGCTCAAGTCCATTATTATATGTATTTCTGTGTTAATTGGAATATATTATACTATACAGGGGATTTTTTTTAGCACGTTACATCAGAAAATATTTGGTTACGTTATAAATTAATATAAAATTAAATTATCGATTTCTTTGGCAAAACTTATTTCTTTCATTCGTGAACTTTAAGGAAAGCACAAGATGAAGTATTTAAACAATTTAAAAAAAGCAGTATTTTTAATTATTAATAAAACTGAACGCCTCACATCCTCATTTTTTTTTGTCTAATATAGAGTATAGCAAATTGGTTTACGTAGCAACCATGAATTATTTTTATCAAAAGTAATATAAAAGTTAAAGGATGTTGTGAGATTGGTCTTCCCACCAACAACTTTGGAACAAAGCTACCTATCCTAATTCCTAATTAAAATATTCAATATTTCTATTGTAATATAAACGAAATACGACGCTTGGAATTGCCGTAATTGATTACTTTTATAAGCAAGACTTCAATCATCTAACCAGAATTTTCAAGTATTCTAATTCTACTTCCAATTTTACAATTAGAAATGGAAGTTTCAGAATACCAATTAACACATTATACATTATCAACATGTTAGTATATAGAGCTGTTGTATTTCATGTTCTAAAGGATTTTCAAAAAAAATAAAAAATTTGATATTACACTTTTAATCCAAAATTTTTTGAATTTTTTACTTTTAACCTAAAAGTTTTCATCTTTTTTATTATAACCTCACAACTTTTTTACTTTCAAATTTGGTCCTCTATACTTTATATACTTCTCAAAATTTTCATTTTACGTTTCATTCTAAATATTACGAGTTAACATGACGCAACGTACGTGTATAGTTCGACGTTTTTACGTTTTGTTTACGCTACGCTCTAAAATTTTGCAAGTTAACATGATCCAATGGTGCGTGTGTGATTTAATGTTTTTACATTGTCTATTTACCCTACGCTCTAAATCGACTTCTAATTGTTATTTTCTATGTTTTACATTTTGGTCTAATTCTCCGCATTAACATGCCGCAACTTTAGTGTTTGTAGTCGCTAGCGGTGGTGTGACATTAACGCTATTTGTCACGGTTTTACGCCCCCTTCACAACACGGAGGGACTTAATACTAGTATAGAGTAAATTACAAAGGCGGTCCAATGTTAATGAATTACCTATTTAGTTTCAAATGTTTAGAATACAAAATGGATAAAATTTCAAACATCTTTATAGACTAGTAGGCAGTCTTTTAGAAGTTATTACCGTATACGAAATTTTGATTTACTATGCAGGGTGTGGGGGCGTCATTGTACATGTCACCTCAACAAAATCTTTATCGATGGCGCTCCTCCCTCATACGATGCTATCTCCATTTGTAGGGTAGATCTTTTTAAGAACAACCAAGAAGATATTGTACATGTTTGAGTAAGAGCGTGAAGAAAAGTTGACACTCTTACCTTTAGTAGATTGAAATGGAAGGGATGGAGTTTGTGTGCTCAAGAAGAACTAAAAAGGGTGTTTGAGGCAATTGGAGTTTAACAACTCTATCGAGAATTTACTGATAATATCAAATAAGTTCACATATTAGCATAACACATAACATTTAACATGTAAATTTTAGTAAGAGTAAGATACAATTTATCTCCCTTTGATTTAATGGAGCGAGCAGGTTGCCACCGTCGAACGTTTTTTTATGCTTTCTACACCATTCTCCTTGCAAATTGTAACACACATCTCTGCATCCACTGCTTTTGTCATGTCATATCATTCTATACGAGTCGTATAACTCTATATGACCGTATAGAGGTAGGGCCGTCCATACTGCTCGCCGCTCGTTGCTTGGTCGGAAATTGCTCAGAAAATACTCGTTCGATTCGAGGCTTGGTTGTAAATGAGTTGCTCTTCTCGGTTTGGTTTGTAGACGAGCCAAAAATGAGCAAAGGTCCGCTCGTCTCGGTTTGACTCGAATTATTATTTTTAATTAGTATATATATACATATATGTATAAACACTTATATACACAAATATAAATTGTACAAGACACGTACATATATATACATAAATATAAATTAAATTTATAGTTTTATATATACCACTCTATTAGAGTTTGGTCCAATATATACAAATTTACAAATATATCTATGCGTGCTAGCCGAATCACGCCAATAAAAAAAGTTAACACCAAATATAAAAGTTAAACCCTAAATTGCTAAACGACAGTCTGCTCATCGCCTCAGTGTCTCATGTTGTAAGTCGATCGTTTCCTAATCTCAATGTCATTATGCGTGCAATATCATCATCACCTCATCGGCCACAATATTGTTATTCATAAGAAAAATATTATGCCATGAAATGCACCTGTTTTAAATACATAAAAACTTGAGACCCAACAATGTCAGTATCTTTTTCTACAAATTTAAATTGGGCGACACAGTTGTCAAAATCGCTCGAAGTTCGCTCGACGCTCGCTTGAAATATTCACCGATTGGAAAATGCTCGTTTGATTTTGAGGCTTGGTTTTATATGGGCCGCTCGGCTCGGTTCGGTTTGTAAACGAGGCAAGCACAAGTAAAAGTTCGCACGGTTCAGCTCGAGAACAACCCTATATTGAGAGTGTTAAAACAAGATTTATAGTGTATTTATTAGGACCTTATAATAAGGGGCAGAGTGTAATTTAAATTTAATTTAAATTTTACTAATTAGCAACCTTAATAGGCATCATGTGTTTGTATTGTCGGCATTAGGTTTTGTTTCTACATTGATGGGGTGTACGGTTTCTTTTGTTTGTTGTAACATCATTTGTTAATAACACGTGTACTATGATGTGTTATCGTTGGATCATAATAAACCCTTTTTCTTGAAGACTATTCATTTGCATGTTCTTGCGCTTTAATTCCAGGTTCATATTTGTTAAAATCCTTTCGAAATTTTCATTTTTTTTCTTCGATTTGGTAATTAGGTGTGCGATTAGCTGTTTTAGTGTCTTTGGGATGCACATTCAAGGCGTATTTCGTTTGTTTTTCAATGTGCTTTTTGTTTTCGTTTACGTATGGGAGTTGTGTTTGCTTTATTAATCTCATATGTTATTGTTTTTTGTTATCTTTTTTTGTCATTCTTTGATTTATTACAAGGTTTCTTTTCAGGCTATTATAAGGATATAAATTGCGATATCTGCTAATGTTATTCTGCATATTTTGGTTACCTCATATTGGTTGTGGTAAGTGTTTTATGATTTTTTTAGTTTGGCATTTTTGGTTTTAGTTGGTTGTAGGTGAAGTGTGCTTATAAGTTAGCACTGTGTTTAATTTGGGTCTGAATTTGTTAGTTTGGATTGTTAGCATGGTTTTAGTTTTGTGCTTGATGTTTGGATGTTTTTTTAGACTAAGTGCTTTATGTTAAGGTTATGTTGAATAGTCACTTATTTGCATTTTTTATGTGATTTTTTTATAGGATGTGGTGTTGGCAAGGATTGTTTTGCGGTGATTGTCTCGTATTGGAGTAATTGGCTAAGGGCTTATAGGTATGGTGTAAATCAAATGTTGAAAACAACCACAAACATAAATTAAGACGAAACACCACACAAATAAGGCACAATGCAAGACATAGCTGCTATGCACCTAATAAAAATGGTACCCTAACTTAAAGCCCATAAAACGCCTTAGAGTATTACCCGCTCGAATATCATAACAACAAAAAAACTTCTAAAGAGATGTAAAACTTTGGAGATTTGAACTCGGAAACATTCAGGATCCATTTCGTATGGAATTCATTCGACCCCGTTTGTTTATTGCTGGGAAGTCAATGTATTTGATTACTTCCTTGTCTACATGTTATCCCCGTTATTCAAGTTACACATTGTTAACATATGTCACATACTAACAATACCCTTTGTTTTTTTTTTCAGATTTAACCAACTCACATAAGAAAGGCCACTATGAATGATTGAAGAGGAAAACATCTTTTGGGCGGTTGCAAACTAGGACACCAACACAACTATAATTCGTTTGTCAAGTAGCCATATCGACTAACAGTCGTTTTGCACAAGTTATGAAACTAACATACCCAATGTTAGTCACATAACTTACAACTACAACAATTGTATGAAATCCAAATGCTTACTTTTGGGTTAACCTTATGTAACTAAACATGTCGATATGACTCTTGCTTTCATACATATTACAAACGGCTTAACTATTATATAACTCTAAACTCCGCCGCAATGCGACAGCTGTTCTTCTAGTTGTTATCTAAATTAACAAAACTAAACGGCTTAACTAATATACCAATACATAACTCTAAATCCCGCGGCAATGCGACAGACTGTTCTTCTAGTTGTTATTTAAAGGGAAAAGTCACAAAATAGTAACCAAGTTTCAAAAGTTTTATAATTAGGTCACTCGTATCATTTTTGTCCCAATTAGATAACTTAACATTCAAATCGAGTCATGTCATTTTTTCCATGTGTCAAGAGAAAAATGGAACATAAGATACTAGGGTCGGATTATACTAATATATGAAATTTTATTTACTACAAATAAAAACACTTTAATTACATTAAAAATTGAGAAAACAAGTAAAAATCCACGTCATCACTAGACGTTAGCATCAAATGAAAGGGAAAAAAGAAACAAAAATTCACATCACAACGGTACCTATGAAATGGATGAAAAAACCCTTAATTTTAATAAAAAAATGAATGTTGAGTGACCTGATTAGAACACTTTTGAAACTTGAGTGACCTAATCAGAACATTTTTAAAACTTGGTTACTATTCTACAAAGTTACCCCTTATTTAAATTAACAAAAGTTGATTAAAGTTGAAAGGTCAAAGGTGTAAGCATTGTTTAAAAGACAATTTCGCAGCCAAAACGTTTTTAATATATGCATTATGGCTTGCACCTTAAGACATATAGTTGTATTACTTATATTTTAAGATATCCCTACTTCGTGCATTATAATATGGTATACATCAGTTGATTAAAAGGTACTTATATGTATATTTTCCGTTAGGAGCAAAGGTATATGTTTCATAAGGTGGAAGGGGCAACCTGATGGTGGGGCTTAGTGATGGAGTGATCACCATGAAACACTACGGCAAGTGCCTCTATCGCTTGCTAGTGATGGAATTCTTGGCGTTGGTCACGGCTGTGATGGGGCATTTATTTGAATTTTGTTTTAAATAATAGATATATTAGTTTAGAGTAAAGTTTTTGTTATTTCACGAATAATTTTGTTGTTTTAAACAAATGTTAATGTTAATGCAATTAAAATAGGTAAAGTTAGAAGTGTCGATTCACTATTGATAGAATTATTGATGTTGATAGTTAAATATGCTAAACCTTTATATAAAAAAATATTACGTTAGAACCCCCTATATTACACGAGTTGAGTAAATAAAATTATTGTAAACAAATAGTTTTAAGAGATATCGTATCGTGGATTTGCTGCTTATAATTATTATAAGATTGATAAATAAATAAGTAGATTAGTATTTTGTTTCTAATATATTAGTGAGTGATACATAACATTCTTTGGAAACCCGTATATTATAAAGGTTGAATATCAAAAAAAGAAAAATATAAATTATAAACTTTTTTAATTAATTATTTCAAGTGTATTACAAACCTGTGTATTACACGGGTTGGCATTATTTGAAATCGTTTATTTGTTATTTATTAAAAAAGGGTAAATTTCATTAATTAATTAATTATTAAAAGTTATTTTTTTAGCTGTAATATTGACGAACCCATTGTACTATATTACAACTGATAACATATTTCAATTAAATATATCTATTGCTTATTATGTTATATTGATACGTTAATATTTATGCGTAAATATTATATATGTAAATTAACTTTCAGGTACTACATAAACCCGTATAATGATTTGTAACTAATTAAACTTTTTAAACCTTGTAATTAATTAATTATTTGGAACTATTTATTAATTAATTTTATTATTGTTGACAAAGATAAGTGATATTCATGTATTAATTAATTGTTAAAAAATATATATAAATATTTTTTTAGGTAAAAAGAGAGAATGTGATGTGGTATTAATTGAAATCCTTTATTATAATTTAGGAGATGAAACTAAGGTTAGATTTAGATATATAGATATAGATAGATATAAATAGATATTAATGTTTTATTTAGATAATGATATAATAATTAACTGTAGTTAAAAATAATTATCCATAAATGAGCAGCAACCTCTCCTCTCTGTCACGGTGACTGGCCGACCAAGCCGCAGCCACCATCGTGGGCAGCCACCTTGGTTCGCGTGCTTGATTCGATCAAGTCACTACTTGTATCTCAAGTGCTGAATTTGTTTCGTGTTCGATTTACTAGCGAAACTGTCTGTCAATCCATCGTGTGATCTCTTGGTTTTTCACTGAGAACTGAATACCATATGTTTGGTTATAATTGTTTAATCGAATTGCATATGGATCACTAGAAGAAATAAAAGTGGTTTATATCTATATGTTCATGTTTCCACTTATCTGATTGATATATGATATTAATACTTATAAAATTAGATTTTATAAAGAAAATTATAATCTGGTACACTGCCTGCTTTCCATCGTAAAAGGTGATGGAAATCTAAAACCAAAGATCATAGATTTATGGAAACTAGTCATCATGGCATATCATATAGTCACCCCAATTCTGATCAATACTAAACTGCAAGGAGTGTGGAACAAAATTTATAAAATTGAGGAGGAGTTATCTATCTCAAACAATCAAAGTAATTCCTAGATGGGTCAGAGATGGCTAGATAATTAGGCTGCAACAGGGCCGTTCATAACCTTAAACCCGACCTTATTTCGATTAGACAAAAGGTAGAACTGTTTGGTGATGGACATGTATATGTTTGAGGATGGTCGAGTGCAATGGAGTGGAGATGACAACCTTTTTTACCTTTTGAATTGAGGAAGCTTAACTATTGTGATTGCCTCTTAACCGATTACATAGCTCCATTCGTTAGTTATCACATGGAGATGATACCGTTTTTTTTTTTGTGATTGCCTCTTAACCGATTACATGTTTTTTTTTTGTCTAGCTCCTAGCTATAGTGTTCTCTAATATATTAAAAAAAGAAATTTATTGGAAAATATACAACTACGTATTGAAAAAATCTAAAAAGTCAAATATACAGGATGAAAAATCCCAAACACCAATTCCTAAGAGAATATGCTTTCCAAGTTTCAATTCCGTTTTCTTTGATTCTTTGTAAACGTTTAATGGGTGTTATTCGTATTTCTTTTTGATGGATTGTTCATAAGTACCCATATGTGCGGGTAAACCGTGAAAATCCAACAAAGATTTTATAGATATCAGTTTATATTGAAGAAAAAGAATCAAACAATGTTTAAATAATGACGAAACCAACAAAATAACATATGTAAATAAATAAAGAGTTGCCAATGTGAGTTTAGTTCACTTGGTAGAGGCCATTGCCTCTTAGTCGAAAGTCTTGGGTTCAATCTCAAGCAAGGAGTAAATTAGGATTTATTTATTGTAATTTTGAAGTATATAAGCGTTTTCATTCAAAAATAAATAAATAAATAAATATTTTATTGTGAGAACTTGAAACACACATTAAAGTTCGATACTTAGTGTTATTGATTTCTTAATTGTTGTGTCAATTAGTCAATACATGAATATTATTACTTTTTGTTATATAACTTTTCACCAAATCTATTTGACTATAGTTATAAAAGTTAGGCGTCCTGTATTTCACTTAATATGCACTACACCGGTTTAATGTGAAACAATTGAGTTCACATGATGAAGTTTCACATAATTATAGTAGCTTTATTGTTTTGTACTTTTGTTAGAATGAAAATAAATTTATTTAAATTGACAATTTTGATTTATAATTAAAATGGATAATCTACCTTTGTTAGTGTGTGACAACTTCGTTGTCAGAGGTTGTGTATACTTAGACTATCTTCAACACAAGAGAAAAACTCAGATTTATTCATGCTTTTGATGATATGGCTGGATGAGAAAGGGGGGGGGGGGGGGGGGGGGGGGGGATCTTAAGCTAAGAGCATGGGAGAGAGATAGAAGGATGTTGTGAGAGTAGAGATGGGACCCACTATTCTTGCGCGTGTTGCAGAGAAGAGGGAGAATAGTTGGGCAGCTTAGATGGCATCGGGCATGAGATAAGGGAAGAGAGGAAGGGTCGGATGATCTAATGGTCAACGAATCATCAAACCTTGCTCTCAAATTACATCCGTAAAAGACTTTAGTGGCAAATGTGGTATCTTTTGTACGAATGTTTTATTGAAAATTTCCTTACATTCTAGAAAAAAGTTGGATATCACAGAACATTTGAGATATGATATTATAAAAGAGTGTTTTAAAGGTAACAATTCACTGTGCTAAAATTCGATTAGATGTGGACGAGTGGAGCATTGAAGGCCTCTAGAATAGTTGACTGCAATAAGTCAAATTTTGAAAGCTATTAGTCACCTGTAACTAACTCACTAGCATAATAGATGTTTGGACATGCCTACTTTAAAAAAAGAGAGATTTTGAAATTATGCTTAAAAATAGCTTATTATATATTAATCGTATATCACACATTTAGAAAAATAGGTGTTTTAAACTAAAATACATTTCATATAACAAAGTTGTTATTAAATTAGGTATATAAAATGTTAATCAACTCTTTTCATCCAAGTACTAATAAAAAAAATGGAGAGTGGCTCCTGTACAGTACAAACAAATTATCGTTAGAAGTTTACGGAAGAACAAGGTCCGTTGATTTCAATTCATCAACGTCTAAAACTAAATCAGTGCCATTTAAGTAATTATAAGGTTCAAGCAAATAAAAAAACAAATATATAAAGGGTATTATAGTCTTTTTATCAAGTGAACTACTCTCCCCTTGATTTTTAAACGACTATAACTTTTTCATATGTTAATATTTTTTTAAAACTTTATACCGTATCAACGAGCATTTCATTCTATTTAATTCGTGCAGACTATTGCTATAATTTTCTTAAAAAAACAAGATTTTGAATATTTATTACGTGATTTTGAATACTTATTATGTGACTACATGATTTTGAATGCTCATAACGTGATTTCATTATAGTATTTTATGTATAGTTTATACTGAATATGTAATCATTTATTCTGTAATTTTTTAAAAAAAAATAGCAATAGGCTGCTCGAATTAAAAAAAAATGAAATGTTCGTTAATATGGTGTAATTTTTTTTAAATATTAATGTATGAAAAAGTTCACTTAAGAAAATACTAAATTACCCTTCATGCCTTGAATTAGAATTGACACTTGTTACTCCTAGTATGTCTCGTACGTACAGGGGTTTTATATTGTACATGATCC
Source organism: Scalesia atractyloides (assembly GCA_947069175.1). Taxonomy (NCBI): domain Eukaryota; kingdom Viridiplantae; phylum Streptophyta; class Magnoliopsida; order Asterales; family Asteraceae; genus Scalesia; species Scalesia atractyloides. Next base: position 23,510,805 of record CAMTDV010001632.1, read on the forward strand.
GATCACTAAAGAAATGTTAGTTGGTTTGGAACTTCTAACTATAAAACTATGTAAAACCGATTGCAATCTTAGATGATCATTTTTATACGTGCAACTCTTTGCACATATGTCTTTCGAAACCATTGTTTATCATTCCAGAATAGGCTTGAAGGTTCTAATTTAAGATTTAACTTGTCTTGATTCATCCGGTATTCTGATTAGGGGGGGGGTGTTCCGTTGTGAACATTTGATCACGCGTGGAAGCACGTTAAACACCGCCGCCATTACCACTGACAACGCGTGGCCACTATCACGCGTGAAGAATGTGAGGGAAATTGTTGGATTGTGAGGGAAATTGTTTGGTGTGGTGAGTGATGGACATTTCCACTAAAATCCTTCACTAGTGTTGGAATAAAGCTTGATGACGTGGCGAAACTTGATTGGATGTTTGTGAGCGATTGAATTCCATCACTAGTGAAGCGCCCTCCCCTTGTTACGTAAATTTACGTTCCTCTGAACTAAGCGTACGCCTTGACATTGATGATAAATTTATTTATGAGCAAATGAAATTCCATTTTCCGTTGTTGTACTCAATCAAAGGTCAATAGACATTCTCAAGAACCTCTTTAAAGTAAATGCCATTTCTGCTTACGTAACAAGTTGTAGACATCATTTGTAATTTTTTGAACCTATATGTTCTGTTAAATTGTGCAATACTGAATTTCAATATAGGATGTTAAAACTATTGGTTTATTAAAAATCTATAGGAGGGCTTATAAATGATATTCGGTGTTTTAAAGGCTTATATATGATGTTAGATTACTTGTTAATCAACAAGTATTAAAGATTTGAGTTTTCTAGGCTCATTGGTGTAAACGAGTTGAGCTCACCCAAACTCAACACTAACTTGTTTAACTAAAAACGCTCGAGATAAGCTCATTTAGGGCTCTATTTCTACAACATAAGTTTGGGCTATTATTATGGTTATTATTATTATTATTATTTATTACATAATTTATTATGCTTATAAACATTTGTATATATAACATAATATATATACAAATTATTTTTTGAATCCCTGTGTTTTAGTGGTTTTAACCAGTTGAATTCAAAATAAAAAAGTTTAACGTCCCGAGTCTCTAACCGCTCATTTTATAACGCTTTGAGTCCATTTCTTTTAAACATTTGTAGATTTTATACTCAAGTGGTTAAAACTGTCACATCCTGACCCGCAGCGGATTGGTACGGGACATGATGATTGTCCATAGCTCTAGACAACTACTAATTGTTATGATATTTAAAGTATGTCCATTTAAATTGTCACATAACACATAATAATAAAAAATTATTCATACATTGTTCAAAAACAAAACATATCATAAGATTTCAATTAAATTTTCTAAGGCCCATGCTACGTGTCCTCATCATTTGTTTATCGATCTTGAAAACATGCACCACGTTAGAAAAATATTTTTTTTTGGGTCAATATATATGTTGGTGAGCAATTTACTCATTTTATAGAAAACAGTTTTATATTTATTTTTAAAAAATATATATTTTTAACATGCACCTCAAGGTTAGAATGAAAATGGTCTCATATCAACAACATAATCAACATTCATATATCCAAATATACCAAACAAGAATTCACAACCAATCAACAACACAAAAATCCTAAATAAGACTCATGACAATAGCGTGCATTAGTCTCAAGCACCAAATAGCGAGTCTGATATTGTTGGCGATACAAGGCTATAACGCATAGCCATGGGGAACCTAATCAGTCGTGGATGCATAAGACACAATAGCATGCAATTGACTTAACAAGAGATATCATATAGAATAAAGGAAACACATAAAGACATTCACATAATAACACTTGATCGTAGCATGTTAGGTAAATGAAAATGTGTATAACATGATGCACCCCAAAATTTGTAAAGTTAAAAGGGGAAAAAGGAAGAGATAGTTAATCAACGAGAATTACCGAACGAGTATATGAGGTAAAACAAATGATCAAATCACCCTAAAATAGATATAACAAATATTCTAAATAATCGGAACAATAATAAATTGAAACTAGTGAATTAGGTTCTTAATTTGGGGACTTTTGTATAAAATATTATTTTTAAAATTAATATAGGTAAAAGTATTCTTAACCAACTTTTGTAGAAACTAAATTAAATGATTATTTATATATAAATAAATGTAACTTGTTTATGATTTATTATTTCAAATAGAATTAAATTTAAAATTAATTATATATTAATGCCTTAAATATTCTTATAAAATTTTTCCAACAAAACCAAACAAATATATTTTTTATCATATACTTAACCAATAATAGCCAATTATAAAAAGTCCATATATGATTATATATGAGTTTCTTGATTAACAAAAATGTTATAGAAAGTAGTAGCATATTATATAAGTAATTATTATAGTTTGTTATATTTAGTGACTTTTAAATCCTGACAAATTTAAGTAATCAAATAAATAAATTCTATTCACTAGGAATTTATAACAAATCAAATGAGATTACTATTTTAGTCTCATTGAGTATTTTTTGTAATAAATGAATTAGTCATTTTTATAAAAAAAAAAATATTACATCTAGTTTTACAATTTGTTTAATCTATATTTTATAATCAATTAGAAAACTAAACGTGAAACTTATTAAAATTCTACACTTAAAGAACTTCTAAAAAAATCAAGAATATATATATTGGGATATAAAATTTTCATAAATTAGTAATTTTCTAATTGAAGAAGTACCGGTTGAACCTAGGGATATCCGGGGATATATAAGTTCTAACCAGGATGTTTCTGCATAGAGGGTTGTCCCTTTTTCCTATCCAAATGCATACACCGGTGGGCCCGGGTGGGGAGTATTGTGACGTCAGTTGATAACATCATTGTCAATTAAAGATGGCACAGTGAAAGTCTTGGAGTAAAATTACTATTACAAACCAAATGTTCGAAATAAAATAATATACAGGCTCGTAATAGGAGATCCACAGACGGGTCATTAAAATGTACAAGAAAGAATATAAAACAGACTTTAGGGCAGATCTAAGGATTTGCAAGATCCTCTTATTCACTATCGAGCAGCTTTCGGCCTATTTCGTATCGTACCTGCAGTTAGCCTTTGGACGATAAGTAAGCTTTCGTTTGTAAATACACCCAACTGACACATTTGAAAACTTTAAAATGATTTTTAAGTGCAAAACGACACAAAATCTTTTATTAACTTGGAAAGTTGACTTTGCAACCTTGTATCAGATTCACATGTTTGTCAATACATAAAGGGCCCAATACAGAAACCGAGACATGATTTGTCACACCCCGACCCGCAACGGAAAAGGTGATCGGGGCATGATTGGGTTTTCATCATAGCTCATGACATTTATTATAATGTTTCATATTTATCATTTCAATTTAAAAGAGATCATACAATCATATCAAACAAATACAACATGTTCTATTCATCCTTCTAAACTTCATTATTTTTCTTCTAAGGCAATTTCCTATGTTTTCCTTGCTTCTTCCTGTTCACCTGTATCATATGTAAAAATGGTTTTTGGATCAACAAAAGTTGGCGAGTAAACCTTGTTAGAAAATATTTATTATTTATTTCTTATTGTATTTAATACGGAAAAATTGTGCAATATTCCTATATGAACAAATGTAAATAAACATACAATAACAAACAATTAGCATACAATAACAAACAATAGCATACCATAACAAACAACAACAAACAATAACATACATTAATAAAAATGGGGAACGGACGGCCTATGATAAATGTATGTACTGAAAATGATAAATGTCTGTGCGATCAAGGCTCAATCAAACGGAGCCGATCGTATTGCATGTACTGAAAATGATAAATGTCTGTGCGATCAAGGCTCAATCAAACGGAGCCGATCGTATGTTGGCAACGCCAGGTTCACGCTCATAATGTAATGGGGAACTTCTCAACGCTCATAATGTAATGGGGAGCGGCGGCCTATGAACTTGCATGTACTGAAAATAATAAATTAAATCTAACAATAACCACACAACAGTTGATACAAGCTGAATACACATTTGTTCATGATATGATGTATGCACAATGATTTAAATATAATAAATGGTAAGACACATGATACACCCAAAAAACGTGATTAAAACGGGGAATTTGTAGAGATTCACTCACCTTGGGTGCGTTCGGTGAATGATGTTGAATGCGCACGAGTTTAGAGGATTGATCGACGAGGAAAAACTAACCTAATTAATAACGAAAAAATAATGTAAATAAATGGATTTTATTAACAATTTTAATAGTATTTTTGGATATATTTTTGTGAGTTTAAGGCTATTTTCTAACTTTAAAAATGTTATTTTTAAGTATTTTTAATTGATTTTTAATTTAAATAAATAAATAAAATAATAAAAAAAATGTTGATTTTTGACCGTTGACCGTTGACTTGTTGACCGTTGACCGGTTCGGTCGGTTATATGTGTGCGCTGGGTGAGACTCGAACCCGTGACCTCTCGTACGCGTGCACGCAGCTCTACCAACTGAGCTACGTGTCTAACCCGAAATATTTCTGTTTTTAATTATATTTATATACTAATTAAATTAATCCGAAAATCACTTATTTTAAAAACGATTTAATGTATCGACTCGGTGCTCGCCACAAGTCTCGAACCCGGGACATGTGGTTTAGTTTGGCACACAGTCCACCGCTGGACTGTGTGTCTAACTTGGTAAAAATTCTAGTTTTTATTATACTTAACATATTACTGAGTTAACCCGGTTCGGTTTCTAAAAAAAAACATTTTTATTACAGAGGTTATGGTTGTGATAGGAATCGAACTCGCGTCGTATGCATATTGTTTGCACACAGTCCACCGCTGGACTGTGTGTCTAGCCCGTTCATAATATCAATTTTAATTAATCTTATATCTTACATGGCTTCGTCTTCTTCGTTCAAAACACAGACAACGGTTAACTAACTGTTATTTGTTAAATTAATTTAACGAACATTATGAGCAATCGTAATGTAATGAACAGAAACAGGTTTGGGGATTGATTGTACCGAACTGATCGTCTTTCTTCAGAAGTCCGGCAAAAATCGTCGGCTCTGTTTTGGGAGCTCCTTCTGTTCGAATTCAATAATCAGTTTGGATGAATTAGATGTGAAATTGAACCATTGAGTAACGATTATCAGTAGGTTACATGATCATACCGGTTAACAGCGGGATTCTGAAACTTTCAAAAGTTTTCCGGCGAAAACAGAAAAATCCGGCAATGTCGTCTGGGGTTGATTCTGAGTGATGGAGTGGTGTTAGAATTTGTCTAATAATGGAATGAAACAGAAAAATCGAGGTAATTACCGTGTAGATGAAAGTCTCGGTTTTCCGGCGACTTGCAGAGAACTCCGGCGAATGGAATTTCTTGCGACAGAGATTCTTCAGAGGTTTAAGGTGAGTGTGGGTGATGTCAGTATGAGCTCCAAGATCTTATGTTTGGGTAAACAGACGGAATGGAATGAACTCGGTTTTCCGGCGAAAATTTCCGGTAAATTTTCAGAGAATTCCGGCGACTGCGGCGAAGTTTTCTGAGCGAAATGAAGTGTGCAGGTTGGATAGATTCGTAAGCTTAACTGATGAACAAAGTATAATTCCCGGATTTGAATTGTATTTTTCGGTTTCGAATAGAAATTTAAGGTAATGAATGAAATTGATGGATTCTTCGGTTATAACCGATCTTACTGTTAATGTAAACGTTATGACAAAAAGAAACGGCAAAATTTGACGAAATTGTCGGGATTTCCGGTGTGTGAGCGGATTTGGGCGCGTTGTGTAACTGGGTTTTGATTTCCAGATTTAATTTATGTATTAATTGTTTCAATATGTAAACAAAAATCACAAGTGGCGGAGCGGTTGGATGTGTGTGTGTTAAAGCTTTGCTGACCCGGTTGACCCGGCTGACCCGGGTTCGAATCCCGGTAGCCTTGTTTTATTTTTATTTCACTATTTTTAATACATTTTCAAATATAAATTTTTTATTCTAATATACTTATTAATTATGTATCGTTTAAAATTAATTTGAGCATTAAATACGCAACGAAATTTTTTGACTGATTGTTCGGTTAATAAACGAAGCGGGTTTGGTAAATCCGGTTTTTTACGGATGTTACAGTATCCCCTACTTTTTAGAAATTTCGTCCCGAAATTTAAGTAGTGACATATTTGTCTAAAAAGGATGGTGTTTAATTTGACAGTTACATACTTAGAAAGGAGTAATAGTTCAAATTTTGTTTGAGGCGGTAACGTTCCTTGTAAGGGTTGAGTACCCTGCTATAGGAGTCGCTTTTCGATGCCTACGATAATGAATATTGATAAACAGAGTTGATTGACTAAATATGATTTCATGCGCAAGAGTTTTGATATGTTTGGAAAGATAAGGTTATATCCTAAAACAAAACTTCTACTACTAAAACCTACATGGAACTTCTCATAACCGCCTGACAATACCTCTGATCCTTTGGCAAGAATACTTATATATAGGAAGTACCAGCGGCGTATCCACCATATTCTCGTCAAATTTTCATTGGTTTTATCAGTAAGTTATGATTGGTTCTATGATGTGACTCTAGAACATAAATAAACACAACAACCAATATCTGGTCCTAATTCTGATAGTATACATGTTTGAATGGTGACACAATCCAATTTCTTTAAATGATGAGATGTTATGAATGCTAAATCAGTGAGTATAAAACAAACTTCAACCAAGACTATACTAAATCCTACATGGAACTTCTCATAACCGCCTGACAATGCCTCTGATCCTTTGACAAGAATACTTATATATAGGAAGTACCAGCGGCGTATCCACCATATTCTTGTCAAATTTTCATTGATTTTATCAGTAAGTTATGATTAGTCCTATGTGACTCTAAAACATAAACAAACAGAACAACCAAGCTTGAGTCTTTGAATGATGACAGTACCTCTCTCGTTTGTTATGATGGAGAGGTTAGTCTATGTAGAAAATGGAACACAATCCAATTTCTTTAAATGATGAGTTGATATGAATGTTAAATCAGTGAGTGTAAAACAAATTTCAACCAAGACATTACTAAATCCTACATGGAACTTCTCATAACCGCCTGACAATGCCTCTGATCCTTTGGCAAGAATACTTATATATAGGAAGTACCAGCGGCGTATCCACCATATTCTTGTCAAATTTTCATTGATTTTATCAGTAAGTCATGATTAGTCCTATGTGACTCTAAAACATAAACAAACACAACAACCAAAGCTTGAGTCTTTGAATGATGACAGTCCCTCTCTCGTTTGTTGTGATGGAGAGGTTAGTCTATGTAGAAGTGAGACACAACCCAACTTCTTTAAATAATGAGATTGAAATACGTTGAGATGTATGATGGTATGAATGTTAAATCAATGAGTATAAAACAAAACTGAAATAGTAATTTGCATTGAAATCCTTGGATAAATTTCCAATTTAAAATTGAGACACGTGAAAATTGAGATAACATAAAGAAAACATAAAACTAAGCGGTTGGAGTTGAATCTTGACTTTTGGTGAAGGGAACTAGTTGGGTGGTTTCGTTTGGGCCGTCGTTATCTTCAACAGGATTGGCGTTGATGTTGAAAACTCTTCCTCTTGCTGGTGGCCTAGTGATTAGGTTTCCTTGATTTGCTTGGTTAACTGGGTTTGCTTGAGCTTGGGCGTTTATGATGTTAACCAATTGAGGGCACGTGTTTCTATAATGGGTAGGATCGCCACAATTAAAACAAGCTCGAACATAAGGTAACATGGGGTATTGGGGTTGTTGTTTGGATCATGTTTTGAATAGGGGGTGAGGTTTTGTTTTGAGGGGTGCGGCACACCTTGCTCAAATGACCATAGCGTCCACAATTCGCACATAGTCGACAAAGTAAGGCAGATGGATGGTGATAAAAACAGGTGTTACATTGAGGGTGAGGTCCAAGGTAAGGTTTCTTATTTGGGTAAGTTGAGTTGGGTGCTACTTGAGTGATTGGGATAGCTTGGAGGGGTACGGCTTGTGAGACTGGTTGATTGCGTTGGGTGACAGCGAAAAGTTGCCCATCTCGTTTTCTATTGGAAATGGGTTGAGAAGGGGATTCAGTTTGGGTGGAGTTGGAGGTTTCAGTTGATGCTTTATCTTTCTTCTTCTCCTCCTTGAAGTCTTTATTCCGTATACGGTTCTCGGTGAGCTCTGTAGCTATCTCCATTGCTGCTTCCAAAGTTGCAGGTGTGGTACTTATTACAGAGTCTTGAATTTTTGAAGGAAGACCTCGAATGTAGTGTTCGATCAAACGGTAGAGGGGAGTGAACAAGTTGGGAACCATTTGATTTAACTCAAGGAATCTTTTGTTGTACGTGGTGTGGTCGCCTTCCTTTTGTTTCAACGAATAGAACTCATCCTCTAATTTCTTGATTTCGCTCCTTGGGCAAAACCGTCTTGTCATGATTTCCTTCAACTCTTCCCAAGTCAAAGTCATAGCATCTTCAACACCTCGTTTAGCCTTCTCTGTATTCCACCAAGTAAGTGCTATTCCAAATAAACGACCAGTAGCATATCGCACTTTGCGATCATCGGGGCAATCGCAATTTAGAAAAATGTTTTCCGTTTCTTCAAACCAATAGAGAAGAGCGGTGACACCTTCAGTCCCTTCGTATTTTGTAGGGTCGAAGGATTTGAAATGCTTGTAGGTGCATTTAGTGGTATTTGGGGGAGAGTTGACAACATTTTGAACTTCTTGATTGACGGGATTAGCGGTAAGGGCTTGTTGGACTTGGACTACAATGTTGGGTATTACGGCAGCCATTTGTTTAGCGATTTGGGCAGCCATACGCTCGCGAGCTTTTTCTGCTCTCATCTTCCTACGAGCGGAATTAGAAGACATCTACAAGGAATACATATGAAGAGTATGAGTTGGATGTTTTTGGGATCATGTGTCGTATTTAGGAATGAACATTCATAAAATAAACATATCATAATAAATCTACTACATCCATAGGATGTCTTGGGCTTTGCTCGTAATTGGGCCTTGCATGCCGCCATACTTCACCTTCGTAATCATTTGGGCCCCCATGATTACCGGGTTTTTCATATGGTTCGCATGTGTTAGCCTGGTTACGTACACTAAAACCCGGAGAAAATCGAGAAATATGTAACGTATGATATTCGGAAACAGGTGTGGACACGGTGACACCTCAAAGTGGGGTTAGTTTGAACGACGTTTGGTGTGGCATGCTTTGGCCTAATAGGTCCTTCGTACTCTCATCGTTAGTCCCCAGGTAGGCAAACTGGTCCGTTATATTGAATTTATACGAATGCCAACCTAGACAGGACGTTCCGACTACCGGTACCTGTACCCTTACAGTTACTACATGTCCGTCGCAAAACTCACTTTGATGAGATTTGAAAAATGAAAAATGCGACAAAATCTTGAATAACGGAAGTATGAAGATGATTTGAATATGTGAACATTGAAATATGTATGATGAATGCGTATGTAAGTATGTATGTTTGACTGTAAGTATAATTCACTATGTATCACAAAATGTAATATTGGAAATGTTTGCATACATTTGTGTATGTAATAAATATGAAACAAATAAATACCATAAGTTTGCATGTAACCACATAAACAATTAAAATCTAGTCAACTATAGTATAGGCTTTAAGGGTCTAATAACCTATCCTATATCCCTATAGTCAAAAGCTCTGATACCAATCTGTCACACCCCGACCCGCAGCGGAAAAGGTGATCGGGGCATGATTGGGTTTTCATCAAAGCTCATGACATTTATTATAATGTTTCATATTTATCATTTCAATTTAAAAGAGATCATACAATCATATCAAACAAATACAACATGTTCTATTCATCCTTCTAAACTTCATTATTTTTTTCTAAGGCAATTTCCTATGTTTTCCTTGCTTCTTCCTGTTCACCTGTATCATATGTAAAAATGGTTTTTGAATCAACAAAAGTTGGCGAGTGAACCTTGTTAGAAAACATTTATTATTTATTTCTTATTGTATTTAATACGGAAAAATTGTACAATATTCCTATATGAACAAATGTAAATAAACATACAATAACAAACAATTAGCATACAATAACAAACAATAGCATACCATAACAAACAACAACAAACAATAACATACATTAACAAAAATGGGGAACGGACGGCCTATGATAAATGTATGTACTGAAAATGATAAATGTCTGTGCGATCAAGGCTCAATCAAACGGAGCCGATCGTATTGCATGTACTGAAAATGATAAATGTCTGTGCGATCAAGGCTCAATCAAACGGAGCCGATCGTATGTTGGCAACGCCAGGTTCACGCTCATAATGTAATGGGGAACTGCTCAACGCTCATAATATAATGGGGAGCGGCGGCCTATGAACTTGCATGTACTGAAAATAATAAATTAAATCTAACAATAACCACACAACAGTTGATACAAGCTGAATACACATTTGTTCATGATATGATGTATGCACAATGATTTAAATATAATAAATGATAAGACACATGATACACCCCAAAAAACGTGATTAAAACGGGGAATTTGTAGAGATTCACTCACCTTGGGTGCGTTCGGTGAATGATGTTGAATGCGCACGAGTTTAGAGGATTGATCGACGAGGAAAAACTAACCTAATTAATAACGAAAAAATAATGTAAATAAATGGATTTTATTAACAATTTTAATAGTATTTTTGGATATACTTTTGTGAGTTTAAGGTTATTTTCTAACTTTAAAAATGTTATTTTTAAGTATTTTTAATTGATTTTTAATTTAAATAAATAAATAAAATAATAAAAAAATGTTGATTTTTGACCGTTGATCGTTGACTTGTTGACCGTTGACCGTTGACCGGTTCGGTCGGTTATATGTGTGCGCTGGGTGAGACTCGAACCCGTGACCTCTCGTACGCGTGCACGCAGCTCTACCAACTGAGCTACGTGTCTAACCCGAAATATTTCTGTTTTTAATTATATTTGGATACTAATTAAATTAATCCGAAAATCACTTATTTTAAAAACGATTTAATGTATCGACTCGGTGCTCGCTACAAGTCTCGAACCCGGGACCTGTGGTTTAGTTTGGCACACAGTCCACCGCTGGACTGTGTGTCTAACTTGGTAAATATTCTAGTTTTTATTATACTTAACATTTTACTGAGTTAACCCGGTTCGGTTTCTAAAAAAAAAACATTTTTATTACAGAGGTTATGGTTGTGATAGGAATCGAACTCGCGTCGTATGCATATTGTTTGCACACAGTCCACCGCTGGACTGTGTGTCTAACCCGTTCATAATATCAATTTTAATTAATCTTACATCTTACACGGCTTCGTCTTCTTCGTTCAAAACACAGACAACGGTTAACTAACTGTTATTTGTTAAATTAATTTAACGAACATTATGAGCAATCGTAATATAATGAACAGAAACAGGTTTGGGGATTGATTGTACCGAACTGATCGTCTTTCTTCAGAAGTCCGGCAAAAATCGTCGGCTCTGTTTTGGGAGCTCCTTCTGTTCGAATTCAATAATCAGTTTGGATGAATTAGATGTGAAATTGAACCATTGAGTAACAATTATCAGTAGGTTACATGATCATACCGGTTAACAGCGGGATTCTGAAACTTTCAAAAGTTTTCTGGCGAAAACAGAAAAATCCGGCAATGTCGTCTGGGGTTGATTCTGAGTGATGGAGTGGTGTTAGAATTTGTCTAATAATGGAATGAAACAGAAAAATCGAGGTAATTACCGTGTAGATGAAAGTCTCGGTTTTCCGGCGACTTGCAGAGAACTCCGGCGAATGGAATTTCTTGCGACAGAGATTCTTCAGAGGTTTAAGGTGAGTGTGGGTGATGTCAGTATGAGCTCCAAGATCTTATGTTTGGGTAAACAGACGGAATGGAATGAACTCGGTTTTCCGGCAAAAATTTCCGGTAAATTTTCAGAGAATTCCGGCGACTGCGGCGAAGTTTTCTGAGCGAAATGAAGTGTGCAGGTTGGATAGATTCGTAAGCTTAACTGATGAACAAAGTATAATTCCCGGATTTGAATTGTATTTTTCGGTTTCGAATAGAAATTTAAGGTAATGAATGAAATTGATGGATTCTTCGGTTATAACCGATCTTACTGTTAATGTAAACGTTATGACAAAAAGAAACGGCAAAATTTGACGAAATTGTCGGGATTTCCGGCGTGAGCGGATTTGGGCGCGTTGTGTAACTGGGTTTTGATTTCCAGATTTAATTTATGTATTAATTGTTTCAATATGTAAACAAAAATCACAAGTGGCGGAACGGTTGGATGTGTGTGTGTTAAAGCTTTGCTGACCCGGTTGACCCGGGTTCGAATCCCGGCAGCCTTGTTTTATTTTTATTTCACTATTTTAATACATTTTCAAATATAAATTTTTTATTCTAAAATACTTATTAATTATGTATCGTTTAAAATTAATTTGAGCATCAAATACGCAAGGAAATTTTTTTACTGATTGTTCGGTTAATAAACGAAGCGGGTTTGGTAAATCCGGTTTTTTACGGATGTTACATGATTAAATACACACCACTTACGAACTCACAAAGGAGTTATCCCCAACGTCTTGGGTAATTTGCATATCAGCGTCTGTCAGGTGTATGCCTACACCCCGCGCTAAGGTTGTGGCCAATAACTAATGTATTGAACCGAGGATATCCAGAACACGGTAATTTAACCCCCGATGTTTAAGTTATCAAAGAAAACTGATTAAAACAGAATATGCGGGTTTACTAGTCACAAACGGGCATTCGATTGACCCCATTTCAGACCAAGCGGTAATAATTTACCGTATCCCTAGCCCATATAGGGAAAATAAGTCAAGAGTATTTACCTGAACTAGTCTTCTTTCAAAATTCAATAACTCAGTCGTATACAAAAGTACTAACGTGCAGATAGCATTTACCGGCAAGGCTCTAGTCTGGGTTATGGCATAATCTAACCAATTAAATACTATCGGTCTTTATTTAAGTCATAGACTTAGACCGAGTAGTGTACATGATCAAAACGTATAACGCTTGATTAAATGATGATCGGAGAGAATGTAGTTTAAACTCGACAAGTACTTTGAATTGCATAATATGGGTAAACAATTAACATTCTGGATTTTGAGATTAAAATGATAAGGTTAAACCCGTTTCGGTTAAATTCCGTAAACTAGTTACGTGTAATCAACCGTTTGCTTAAAAGCGATAATGGGTAACATTATAAGTCATGGACAAGTTCTATATGCCATTATATTTTAAATAAGTTAAAATATCATTAGGATATCAACTTGTATGCCCGTTAAGGTTTTAAAACGAAACTATGCCTCACAAGGGCGTTTTGGTAATTTCATACCATATAAAAGGAACTTTAATATAATTTAATGTTATGATTATAAGTATTCGGGAAATATACTTTATTTATGATATAATATCAGTAGGATACGAATTATATGTGTATTTTACCTTTTATGACCAAACTATGCACCGAAGGGGCATTTTGGTCATTTTACATATAGTTTATAAATTATTTGGGATTCTGAGTTTATAATATGTACCTACTGTAAATATGTTTAAAATAAGTTTTAAAATCGGTAGGTATCAAGTCTTGGTCAATAATATGGTTTAAAACCACACTATGCGCCTAAACGGCGCTTATGTCGTAAAATGGCGTCTTTATGTGATTTTTACGAAAACTGATGTTAAGGTCGGATTAAAATGTCTTAGATATGTTATTTAATATAAAATATCAGTAGGTAAAAGATTTACCTTGAAAAGATTTAAATAAAACCATTTTATGAGCCATAAGGGCTAAAATCGTCATTTATCGACATAGTTTAAAGACTTGCTTGAAAACTCAGTTTATAACTTGGTTTAAAATCCCAAATAATCTTACTTGTAATATTACATCAGTAGAACACTCATTTTCAAGTTCATTACTATTTAAAACCTTGTTTTATATAAAAGGACATTTTGGTAAAAAATGGCATAATTATGGAACTTGCGCATAAACTTGGATTCTGATTATGATCATGTAATATAACCTAAGAGGGTTATGCTACATTATATTAAAATCATAATGCAACTTTAGATCAATAGGTAACTAATCTAAATCGGGTCAGAATCGAAAGTCAAAGCAGAAGTCAAACTTCGCGACTTTCGGTTGCAAACCGACCCAAGAACTGAAATTGACGAGCCGAAAATGTTCTTACATGTTCTAATAATTATTACCAACTTGTTTAAGTGTCAAAGCAGGTTTCACAATATATATAATATTAATTTATGATTTTTCAAAAAAATGGCCTGTTTGACTTTTTAATATCGTAACTTTGACCCATCAATTGGTCTAGCAAACGTGACCTTCAGGAGGTGCCTTTTATAGGGATTAGCACCTACCTTATTACGATCACTTAGCCATGTTCGTTACAAACAATGGCTGGACCATAATTGTTTTTACCGAAAGTCAAAGCGTTTTCCGAAAAACGCTTGACTTTTAGCTATAAAAGCCTATAAACGAAAATGCAAGAGAAAGGAACACTTACAAGAGGTTCCTAGAATACAAGATAACTAAGTTGGATGCTCCTTTTAGCTAGGAACTTCCAGAGGAGCGAGAAGAGTGAATAAATGAGAAAGGTGCAAGTTGGAATGTGAATTTAAGCACCTATTTATAGTTGGAGAACTCAAAGGAGGTGAAGCCAGGTGTTTAGGGGTGTAAGAGGAAGCTTACAAGTGTCCCAAAATGTGGCATAGCAGTTTGGGAAGCCATGGTTTCGGTTTTAATGGTTTTGCAGTTTTGTTTGTTGACCAAGCAAAACTTTCTGCAGCAGAGGGCTTCTCGCGCTCCGCGAGAGACACAGACCATGTCTCTCGTGGCCCGCGACCACCCCACGGCCACTTTAAAACTTTGACACTTTAGCCCCCTTAACTTATGAAAGCTTATAAAAGCCTTGTAAAACACCTTTTTGGCATAATTAGCCCTCCGTAGCCAATACTTGGCATACCCAGGATTATGCCCGGAAATTGTCGAGCTCTCGGTTCGTTAAAAGGTCACTCAGAGGTATAAATTAAAATGTTGACACTTTTAATCTCTCCATTATCTAAATTTTATATATTATTGGATTTAATCACTCTCGTCCAACAAACAGGACATGTGAGAGTTAAGACTACGTAAAGGATCACTCAGAGGCTCAATATAAGCATGTTGACTCTGATGTCACTCAGAGGCTAGGCATGTTGACACAACGGTCACTCAGAGGCCGAGTTTAAGCATAACGACACTAATGGTCGTTCAAAGGCTACGTTTTATGCATAACGACACTAATAGTCGTTTAGAGGCTACGTTTTTATATCTGACGACACTAATGGTCGTTCAGAGGCTAGGTTTATGCATGTTGACATCAGAAAGTCATTCATAAGCTCGGTTTGAGCATGTTGTCACTTTTAGTCCATATTAGTCTTTAATTGAGTATATTAAAAATACAACACGTGTCACTATATTATTGGACACGATTTTACAGGGTGTTACATCCTCACCCCCTTAAAAGAAATCTTGACCTCGAGATTTTATTAAAAAAGATGGGGGTACTTTTGTCGCATAGTGGACTCAACCTCCCATGTATACTTGGGACCTCTAAAGGCGTCCCACTTAACCTTTACTATAGCTATCATTTTTCTTCGGAGCTTCTTAACCTGTCGATCCTCGATCGAAATTGGTTTCCCAACGAACCACAGGTTTTCATCAATTTGCACATCTTCGTGCGACATTGCTAGCGACTCATCGGCTAGACATTTCTTAAGGTTAGATATGTGGAATACATCATGGATTCCACTAAGCTCCCTGGCAACCTGAGCTAATAAGCTACAGTGCCGACACGTTCGATTATCTCGAAGGGTCCTATATATCTTGGGCTCAACTTGCCCTTCTTTCCAAAACGCATCACACCTTTCCAGGGTGATACTTTCAGCATGACTTTGTCCCCTACTTGGAACTTAAGAGGTTTACGCCTCTTGTCAGCATAGCTCTTCTGCCTATCTCTGGCAGCTTTGAGACCATCACGGTGTTGATACAGTTTTGTGTCTGTCGCTTGTTCTTAATTACAGTGGTAATTGTACGGTCTTTGCTCAAGTGTCTGTATAGGTTTGGTCGTGTCGAATAGATCAAGATATCCTTCAATCTTGATCTAGTATGACATTATAGCTTGTCTGTGTTAATCAGTTGCATGTGTGCATACTGATGAATCTTGGAAACGTCAAGTCTACACACGTTTTCCTGAAATAAGGATTCTGTGCGAGTCAGAGTTTTCGTACGAATCAGGTGATTCGTACGAAATTCTTTAGTAACAATTGTCTTACTTGTTTCGTATGAAATAAGTATTTCGTACGAAACAGTGTCTCGTACCAAATTCTGAGTTGTGTCTCGTGTGAAATAGTGTGTTCCATATGTCTAGAGTCGTGATTCGTACGAAACTAGACAGACACTATATAAGAAGACATGTACCTCTTAGTTGGTGTTGCCTCAGAACTAGTTGACTCGCGTGTGAGAGTTGGTCAGACCAGAGAGCTTGTTACCCTTTGAGTTGGTTATCTCTGTAGACGAAGACACAAGAACACAACAAGTTTGTTTGAGTCATACGAGCATTGTGTGTATATGTTTGTACTTGTTCTCAATCATTAATCAAGATAGTGAATCTTTGGTTACCTTGTGTTCTTTACTTTGCTTTGGTTGCATGCACACTTGGATTCCGCACTTGTGTGTGTGTCATAAGAACAAGGAAATGGTTTAACACCATCCGCAGGTGGACCTACAAGTGGTATCAGAGCTTTGGCTCTTTTCTTGTTCAAAACCGGTCTTAGTTGTGTTTGAGCTAGTTTGAAGATTTCTCAATTGTTCTTGAGCCTCCAGCAGAAAACTTGAGTTTTGAATAGATAACTAACTTAAAACATGGTTAAAATCTGTTGCATGCAGAAAATTTTATGGTAAAATTTTTCTGAAGAACACCCTTGAAGAAGAAATCTGCAAAAATTTGAATCTGATTAGTTTTGGTAGGATTGACATTTTCTGACTTGGATCTAGACTTGGACTGTTGACTGATTAAAAATTTGTGTTTTAAAAAGTGGGTAAGACAACAGGTATTTTCGAAAAAGCAGGTCTACACAAGAAAGGAAATTTCTCACCAAACCATTTCTGAAAAGCTTCCTCTGAAAAACACTGAACAAAACAGTTTGTGCGATTGAAAAGTTTAGTGCGAAACATCTGATTTGCACGAAAATTCCTTGTCTCGCACAAAACAACTATTTCACACGAAACTGTGTGGTTCGTACGAAATAGGGTGTTATCCGCATGAAATTAGTTTCGTACGAATAACTTTGGTTTTTGTTTGTTTTTCGTGTTTTTGAAAGCTTTGTGATTTTAAGAATTTATCATATTTTCAGATATGTGAATTTTAAAAGGTAATTATAATCGTGAAACTTTAAAACCTTTAAATTTTCATTAAACAAGAAAATATAATGAGTTCTAACCCGTGGGATTGGAGTTGTTCAAGCTCAAATCAGGAGTCTTCGCAAAGCTCCGCAACATCATGGGTAAAATCTTTGATGCTTCAACATACAACAATGATCTCTGCAAATCAATGGGCATGTGTTGCGAATCAAAATCAAAGCATCCAAACTCTATTAATGAGCGAAAGTGAAACAGGAAGTAATAATCGACCGCCAAAGTTAAATCACATGAACGATTATCCTTCATGGAAAAGTCGCTTTCATACGTATGTTCTCGGTCAAAACACGGAATTGTGGACGTGTTTCACTACCCCCTACAATGAAGCACTTGAAGAAGCTGGATCAAATCCAACCACATTGGCCAACTAGTCGAAAGTGACAAGAAAGCTTACGATCTAGAGAAAAAGGCATTTGCTATCCTCACACAAGCTCTGCATAAAGACATTTATCATCAGTTTGTGTATTGTACTACAATGAAAAATTTGTGGGACACTTTGGAAGCAAGAGGTGAAGGTAACGCTGCTACCAGGAAGATTCGGCATGATCTGCTCAAGAAAGAGTTTGAAGGTTTCATGTTCATGGAGAATGAAACCTTAAATGATATGACCACTCGGTTTTATCATCTTCTCAGTGAGATGTACTCGTATAAAGTGTTAGCAACACCACAAGAGATTGTGATGCGATTTGCTGATGCTTTACCACCGAAATGGGGTTAATTTATTGATCTTTTAAAACATACAGGTGTTTTGGACTCAATTAGTATTTATGAATTTGTGCAGAAACTGGAGAACAAGAATGAAGAAGAACTCCGGAAGGCACAACGAGTCTCTGCTCCACAAAACCCTGAGATGTACTTTGGAGGTATAAATACAGGTACAAGCTCAAGTCAACAACCGAAGCTGCAAACCGCGTTTGTGTCAAATGTGAACCCTTTTCTACCCCAGCCTGTTCATTCAAGTCAGTCTACAGGTTCGAGTAATCAAGCCTATGGACAGACTTTTGATCCGAAAGCTTCCTCCCACAGCCAAGGGATTTAGCGCATAAAGCTCCACAGCAAGCTCCTCAACAAGCTTTCTATGGAAGCAACAGTCAATCTGCAAATCCCAACACTGTCAAACTTGACACGTCAAATCTCTCCAAAATCAACGTAGAAGTTGCACAGGAACATGCGGAACTTCTAAATACCATGGTGAGTGCGTATTGTGGTTTAGTTGCAGGTCAAATAGGGAACATCAATTTGACAAACGAAGACTATGAACAAATTGACCGAGATGAAATGGAGCTGATGGTCATCAAGTGGGCATTTGCAAGCGCCATGAGAAGAGCGAAGGATTATATGAGAAGAACGGGTAGAACCAGTTTGGAAAGCAAGAAGGATACAAAATACGGCTTTGACAAAACCGTCGTTACTTGCTTTAACTGTGGAGAAAGAGGTTACTTTAAGCGGGAATGCACAAGACCCAGCAAGGAAGGAAATCACAACCCCTTTTGAAATCAGTCTCAACCATCCAACACAGCACAATACAACAACGAAAGAAGAATAGTAGTTGTTAGCAACTCTAACAACACCAATCAATCAGGACCTTCAGACACGCACATAGCTATGGTAGTTCAGTCTGATGAAGGATGTGATTGGTCAGTACAGTTGGGAACTGAGAACAACAGAAGAACTGCATGCTATGCGAAGATCGTGGATCAAATCAACCATGATCACAACATCAATACTCCAAACAATGATGATACATCTGGGGATGCTGGTAGTTCTGATGAAGAATGTTCAAGTTCAGATGGTTATGGATCTGACTCTGATGTGAAGAAAGGAAGTGATGCTGAGGTTGAAGAATTGCTGAGTGAAGCTGAGTTATTGAAGAGTGAAAAGGTAAGTATGACGAGGAATGCAGAAGCTGCGAAAACAGAGACAGAGGCACTCTCTACAGATGATGCAGCTTTTCCTCATCATACTGCCTTTATGGCAAATGTTGAAGGTTCTTCAAAACAGGTAAATTCTGACCCTCCTACTGTTTGCAATGACTGTGTTGAGTTGAAAATAAAGTATGAAACCGTCAACAGTCATAATTAGAATTTAGTTGTTGAACTATCAAAATGCAAAGAGGCGAATTTGGCGCTAACTAGAAATGAAAAAGAATTCAAATCTGTAATAGAAATCCTTAAGAAAAGTGTTTCTGAATTGACAAAAACAGTTTTGAATAAACAGACAGGAATTAATAACTACATTAATCTCCTAGAAGAAACAAAGAAAGAGTTAGCCATCGCAAAATGCGAATATGATTCGATCAAACGCAAATTGGAAAGTTATTCTAACTCCCAATATGTGCTTGATCATATCATTGAAGTTCAAAAACTAAAAGGAGATGCTCAATGCATAGGGTATAATTCGTGTCCACCCCCAATGAAACACAACTATACCAAAATGCCTGATGAAGAGGAGATGCCTCGTTTTGAACCCTCTGTACCTTTGAATCCTGAGGAATTCGCAGCAGGGTTAGGGTTCAAACTAGGCAATTCCTCTCAAGAACCAACCAAGCTAGAAAGTTCATCGTCTGATGAAGAAGAGGATGACACATCAGATGATGAATCAAGAAATGATGATTAGGATCAGCTTCTTGATGAAAGGAAAAGAGTAGAATTGTCTGCTACTCCTAGTACTCAATCTGTTGAGAATCAAGAGACTGTTTCTAAGAAATCTGTGAAGACAAGTGTGTCTACACAAGAAGTAGATAATGTGTTGTATACTTTGGTTGGAGATAAGAAAATCTATTCAAACAAAGATTTTCCAATTAAAAACATAAATCCAATCTCTATAGATCAGGTTTTTGAAAAGTCAATAACCAAACCTGTAGAGAAGAAAAAGTCAACCAAATCACAACCATTATCCACTTCAAAAGAAAAACAATGGAAGCGAGTTGAAAAGCCAACAACTTCTCAACCGAAGGTTGAAGCTAAAGGCTCTCGTTACCAGAAAAAGGCTAAAACTGTTAAATTTGTAGGTTCTAAAGGTATAAAGTCAAAACTTTTCAAGGAAAATCTAACGTTGATTTTATAAAGAAAGTTAAGATTTTAAAAAGAAATAGTCAAAACAATTACACCCAACGCACTGATGGATGTAATGAAAATAAACCCAGTACCTCAGGATCCACAAATTCAACATCAAGCCGAGAAACACGATCTCCTAGTTTTGTTGAAAGGGGAGCATGTTCTAAATGTGGAGAATTTGGCCACATTATAAAGGATTGTCAAATCCAGCCAAATCAAGATGTATAGAGAAAACCCCTCATGAACCAACTTGCAAACGTAAATCTGTTTCTCCGACACAAGATAAACGAGTTATTAAAGATCAAAAAGAGAAACAAAAACGTAAACAAGTAAAAGCAGTTGAGAAAGCTTTAAAATCGGATTCTTCGAAAAAGGATCAAAGATCTTCAAAGTCAATAAAACCAGACACTGTTAAAACTGTAAATAATAGTAAATCTGGTAATAAACAAGGATCTTGGAAACAGAAGACCGATAATGGTTCAAAAGGAATTTCTCAGTTTGTTAATCATCAAGAAATTGAGATTACATATCTCGATGATAAGGGACGACCCAAGACCACTAAGGCTTAGATCCCCATCTCAAACTAATCTTGTTTGTGCAATGTGCAGGGTGTTCCAGGAGGAACTGTAAATAGTCATTGGGTTGTTAACAGTGGAGCATCAAGGCACATGACGGGTGACTTGCGGCTCCTATATGATGTGAAAAGCATAAGGGGTGGTTATGTTGCTTTTGCTGGTGACAAAGGTGGATACATCACTGGAGAAGGAATGGTCTCCAATGGTGTTGTGAGCTTCGACAAGATCAATTATGTGCTGCAAATTGATCACAATCTTCTTAGCGTTTCTCAATCTGCGACAAGAAGTTCACGGTACATTTTGATGATGCCGGATGTTATGTGCTGAAGCCTGGATTCAAGATCCCCAAGGAATGGATTCTCTTGTCGGCTCCAAGAATTAATGATTTGTATATTCTTGATATGAGCCAAGCTATTACTTCATCTGCACAAGTCACATGTTTTGTCTCCAAAGCCACCGAGAAGGAATCAATCTCCTGGCACAAACGTATGAGACACATTCACCTGAGGAAAATGAACTATTTAGTGAAGAACAATCTAGTGAATGGTGTACCAGTGAAGAATTTTCATCTTCAAGACGTTTGTGTATCATGCCAGAAAGGGAAGCAAGCGAGAAAATCCCATCCCGTGAAGAAGATCAACAATGTGAATATGCCACTGGAACGTCTTCATATGGACCTCTTTGGACCTATGAAACACAATACTACCTTTGTTGATTATTATTTGTCTGGTAGTTACTGATGACTATTCTAGATTCTCATGGGTAAACATGCTGGCACACGAGAGTGAAGTTCCTACTATCCTCAAGAATCTCCTGACTCTGCTGGAAAATTTGTACAATCTGAAAGTAAAGAGAATCAGAAGCGACAATGGCACGCAATTTAAGAATCAAGTTATGGACGAGTACTGTTCCTCAAAGGGTATTCTGCATGAGTACAGTTCTCGATATACTCCACAACAAAATGGCGTCACTGAGAGGAAAAATAGAACTTTTATTGAAACTGCAAGAACCATGTTAGTAGAATCAGAACTTCCTGTTCAATTTTGGGGAGAAGCTGTTGCTACTGCGTGCTACAGATGAATAGAGTTCTAACGGTGAAGTGACATGGAAAGACATGCTTTGAGTTATTACATGAAAGGAAACCAGATATTTCTTTCTTAGAACCTTTTGGAGCTCCATGCACTATGATCGACCCATATGGAAAGTTTGGTCCCAAGGCTATCGAAGGTTTCTTTCTTGGATATGCTACTCCAAATTTTTGGGTGTGGAATTTGTCTTCAAAGAAGATTGAAGAATGGGGTGAAGTCAAGGTTCAGAGATATACAGAAGCTACAAGAGCTCCGGGTGCTCCTTGGATGTTCGACTACGATGGGCTGTTTAACTCCTTTAATTTGCCAACTTTTGATGATGCAACGGTTACTGCTCAGATGCTTTTGGAAAGTGATACTGCAGTAGATTCATCACTAGTTCGACCAATTATTGTTAACCCTCAAGTGTCGACTTCGGTTAACAATCTTGTTTAAAATGAGGAATTCGAAGACGCTGCGGATTATAATGTTTCATCAGAAGACGATGAGTTTCACGATGCGAATGAAGCTACCTCTGGTGCGGTTCCTGGAATTTCAGATGGTACGTCAAATATTCAACTTCAAGGAACGCCTGAAGGTCAGGCATCTACAACGTCATCAAATCCAGCTCTCGATTTAACTTTTGATCTGAATATCAACAATTTGGGTATAAATTCTCGAGTTCCTGATGTGCCAGAAACTCGTATTCATAATATCCATCCTCAGCAGAATATTATTGGAGATGTCCAGAGTGGTGTGCAGACTCGTAATCAGCTTCGAAACAACCAGAATGCTGGATTGTATTCGAAAATTAGGGAATCTGGTGGTCCGAATGATTGGTCTTTTGCCTGCTATGTGTGCCAAGTAGAGCCAAAATCTTGGAAGGAGGCAATGAAAGAAGACTCGTGGGTTGAATCCATGCAGGAAGAACTTCAGCAGTTTCAGAAATTAGGCATCTGGAAATTGGTTGACAGGCCTGACGACTACAAGAAGATTGGTACACGATGGGTGTACAAGTGCAAGAAGGATGACCGAGGTGTTGTTGTGAGAAACAAAGCGCGATTGGTTGTTCAAGGTTTTAATCAGGTTCAAGGGATCGATTACAATGAAGTTTATGCACATGTTCCACGACTTAAGGCCATAAGAATCTTTCTAGCTTATGCGTCTTTCAAGAAGTTCACCGTTTATCAGATGGATGTGAAGAGTGCATTTCTTCATGGTGTGGTAGAAGAGGAAGTATATGTTGAGCAACCGCCAGGTTTTGAAGATCCACTCCATCCTGACAAGGTTTGGCTTCTCAACAAGGCGTTATATGGTCTTCATCAAGCTCCGAGGGCTTGGTATGAAACGTTGTCTACCTATCTGTTGAAGAATGGTTTTCGATGAGGCCTGATCGACTGTACTCTCTTCATCAAGGAACAGGACAAGGACTTGCTGCTAGTACAGGTTTATGTTGATGATATTGTATTTGGGTCGACTAACACTCGAATGTGCAAAGAATTCGAACAGGTTATGCAGGAGAAGTTCGAGATGAGCGCTGATGTGCGTGAATTAAATATATTTTTATTATTATAATTTTCGTTCACACAGATTAGGTTTTAAAATAGTTTTTACTTTAAACCAACTACACACACGTAGGGCAAGTGTACCCGTCAGGTGGTAGTATAGTTCACTGGTAAGAACCGGATATCAATCCGTGGACTCGGTGTCTCAGTACTAAATTTTCGTTACTTTTAAACCTTTCGAATTGATGAGTTGGTTTTGTTCCTAATTTATCATGCAAAATAATAAACTACTACTAAACTAGAGAATGACAATATCTAAGAAAAGGTTGCCTAAACTAAGTATCCACAAACAAACATGTGACACCTAAGTGGAGGATCAATGGTGATGCAAGCTCTAAGTTAACTAAGTCTCCAATCAAGATTTGCTAGTTTAATAAACCTTAGGAAAACTAAAATGAAATAATCACTCTAATCACCTAAAAATTATTATTTGAAGCTCACTTGCTTAGTTAATGTTAACCTTTAAACAAGAGTTTTTTGTTTGTCAAAACTCCTAACTCTACAAGTTTGGGAAAATTACCATGAACAACATAACACATGGGCTTTCCAACACAACATGTAGATACTTATGACCAAACATTCAAGAACAAGGACTTTAAGCATGTATAAGAACTCCAAGGACAAGATTCAAGCACTACTATGAAGATTAACAAAAACAATCACCACATCAACTTCCATGATTATCACATATTCATAAGCTTTAACTAGTTTAGACAACACCAAATGTTTAGCCTACAAGGCTCATGATAACTAAGACAAACATAAAGTAATATGGATTGTGCATGAATAACAAGTGAAAATACTAATGTTTACGACAAGATAATTAGCTAAATGAGTTGAATTATCAAGTGATACAACCTCCTAAAGGCTCCTTTCTTCAATCTCCAAGCTTCCAAGATCAGCTTCTTGAGAGAGAAATCCACCCAAGTGCTCCAACTCCCCTTCAAATGAGCTGAATTCACGTATTTAAGCTACTGGGCATTTGGCATCACCGTGCCACCATTTGGCACGATCGTGCTTGGTAAGTGTCAGGTGCCTTTCTGAGTTGTTGACCAAGTTTGATGCCAAATTCGGAAAGATCCTGCTAAAATTTCCCCGAGGTGGCACGACCGTGCCACCATTTGGCACGGTCGTTCTTATCGATATCGCACTCGGAAATGACTAAGTTGAACTCGGAAACTAGCTGATCAGAGCCTGTGATTGCACGCGCACGGTCGTGCTTGGGGTTGGCATGGTCGTGCCAAGTGTTGATTTGGCTCGGATTGTGCAGCCTTATGATAGTGCTTGTGATAGTGCCGACTTCTTGATGCTTGGCACGGTCGTGCCATGTCTGGCAATTTGGCAGAAATATTCCATTTTTGCTCCAATTTGCTCCAAAAGCCTTTGTTTCTTTACCGGGCCGAAGCCCGGACCTGCATTTTCACAAATAACTCAAATGAGTATCTAAATCAATGAAAACACAATGCATTTCCGCATTAATGGGGGACATTTGACGTTTAGAAGATGTATAAATTCTTATACATCAAACATCCCCACACTTGAACTTTGGTTGTCCTCAAACAAACTAAAGTAAACAAAATTCTATCTTGCAATCATATTAACTAGCGTTATATAAGCACAAATAAATAACTTGGGTACAACAAAACGGATTACTCGACATAAAAGGAAAAACCAAAAAGTATATGAAATATGGATATGAGCAATGATTCATCTCGGCATCCCTACAAGTTCACCTTACATCCTCGCAATGTTCACACACACTCGACTAAAATATAGGGAACATACAATTCAATGAGTATGTTTAGAACACTCGATGCCAAGACAATGACTATGCGATATCATAAGCTTGTATAAGGATCAAATCTAAACACTTAACCAACACATATCAAAAATCAAAAGGTCTTGTGTGGGTTGTAATTTGGCTAGGGTCAAGGGTGTGGAAATGGATTTATAAAAGTGGCTAAAATGGCTAAAGACCGAAGGCTCGACTAACTTGAAGTGAAGAAAGATAAAACTATCCAAATAACTAACCGAGAGCTAGCAAACCGCTTGGATGTATCCGCAAATTGCTCTAGCAAAGCCAATTGATGCGGCTTTTTTTTATTCAACACTTTAGAGGGAACTAAGTACGTCTACTTAGATAAAAACTCCAAGCTATGATGTTATGACTAATAAATTGATATACAAGAAAGCTTACAAGTGAGTCTTAACCGGATCGGACTTTAAACCAAAAAAATGTGGTTTCAAAAAGAAAAGGCTAAATTGGCTGATTGGTGATATTTAGTGGTTTATATGAAATGACAGGGAGAGGCTCAAATTGGTTTAACTAAGGGTGTGATTTGGGTGTAAGGATAATTGAAATTGGTTAAAAATAAAAGGTTTCCTACTGTCTCAATCATTTTTATGTTATGTGCTTGCTTTGTGTTCTCAAAATGCATGCCTAACACAAGTTCTAAATCGCGAAAGTCATCCGGCGCACTCAATCTTTGCCCGCAAAAACATGAGCAAAAATAATTCTGAACCTATAAGGCAAAAAAATAACTCACGGAAACGGGCGTATTGGGTAATTATGCAAGGCAAACAGGTAAGAATTTTGCTTGATTTCTCACGCTCAATTTTATACAAAAAAGATTACTAAATGGTAACTATTATTCGAGCAAATCCTTTTTGTTCACCTTTGTGAATTTATCAAAAACTTTTAGATTTATATAAAACTTGTGTTGAGTTGATTATTCAAGAGAGTTTTGTTATTATTAATATTATTATTATTATTAATTTTTTTTTCAGACAACCATAAACAAGCTTAACCACCTCCCCACACTTGAATTGTACATCGCCCACGATGTACAAAAAAATGAGCATAATGCAATGCAATAGTATAGCAGTAGAGGAAGCGGGAATACGAAAACTTCCCTGGTTTGCAAAGGCTAGAAATGGAGCGAAAGAAGGTAATATGAAACATTCCAACACACCACTGCACCATCCAGCAACTGGCATATCATCAATTTCAAAACTGCACACTTGCAAACCTGATCAAGATTACCATAAACAACCCAACCCAACAATCCCTTATCATAGTGCAAAAATTAAACCACTAAATAAAAATAAAAAATATACGAAATTTAAAGCAAAAACGGAGGAGTGTACGGACAGTCCAAAATGGTACACCCCTCAAACATAGAAATGCAGATGAAAGTACGACAGGAGCTGTAAGATCAGGGTCGGCCACCAGATCATGAAGGACCGGTATCGTCCTGGTGGTCAAACCGGGATCTCCTAGTGAAGTGCGGCAGCGGCTGTGTGTACGGATGACTGAGCGAGCTTGCTAGATGTTGCTGAGACCCGAATAACCAGTCGAAGCTACGCCAACTTTGCTCGTACATATCTTCCACAAAATTACCCTAATGATGCTGCTCAGCGCGGATCAAGTCCATGTCGTGTCGTACAGCTTGCTGCTCTAATGCTAGCCCATCCATTCTTCTCCAAAGATCCACTGTAGACGGTTCATGCGGACCATACGCACCCTGCTCGTAACCATCACCAAAACCACCAAACAAGTGCTCCCAACTTGGGCTTCCAAAACCCTGGCCTATTTCACCCATCTGAAGATAAGGGTCTGCTCCCCCAGCAGCCTCACCTGGCCCGAATCCTGGAGCATCCTGCATGTGGACGTCCTCGGCTCCACCAACATCGCCCTCTTCTGGATCACTTTCTCCCTCAGGGAGTGGGTCCCAAATCCTACCCTATCGATCCACCAACTTCGGGATGCCATTAACCTTGCGAATCATATGCATGGCAGTCAGCTGTGCCACATCAAGTAATCCATAATCACAAGCTACGGTAAGATCATCCACCCGCACCCTGTAGTGCCTAGCTAACCTAGTGGCGAATGCACTACCACAGATCCTCGATGTGGGGGTCGACCCAATACCCCTTTGGATGGACTCTGCAACACTAACTGCGACATTGCAGTTGGACCCCGATATGATGCAATAGAGGTGGAAAAGGTCGCGGGTGGTGATGTTTCCAGTGCTATCACCCCGACCTCCGATTACGTGGAAGATGGCTCGCTCTATGATGCGGTGCAACGGGTCAAGAATCCATGTGGCTTTGGCTCGACGTGGATCCCAGGCCCGGCCCGGTACAGTGATCTGATCCCAGAATGCTGCTTTATCCGTATCAGCCTCCCATTCTTGCAGACTGCCGTGAAATAACTCAGATTCGATCTCATCCTCCTCATATAATCCAAGTATCTGATCAAACCTGCTGATCGATTGATGATGCCATTTCCGTCCCATACGGTAACTAACACCAACTCTTTTCTCATAAACATCAGGGCAAGGGAAGATAAACCTGAACGAGGCAAAAAACTCGATAACTAACTCGACATATTGGGGCTCCGCCATTGCGAAAAGGCGAGACCAAGGAGGGGTCATGAGCTCCTCAAATCTTTCAGTCTGATCGAGTAGGTCGAGATCGACCGTTTGCAGCGTCCTCATAGGCTTGATTAAGTGCCTACGAGCCCACAGTCTTTCAACCTTCGCAATACAATGCCCTTCCTTGGCATTGTCGCTGAAACGAAGAAATGGGTGATTCATCTACAAGAATAGAACAAAATCAGCAATTATAATGCGGAAAATCAGCAAAACTGGTTTTCAGACGGGCTCGCACGACCGTGCCATATAATGGCACGACCGTGCGTACTTATTTCAGCAAGCTTTATGAAGATGCCAAAATTATGAAGTTTTTTGGGTTTGTTCTTCACGAAGCACGATCATGCCACACTCAAGCACTGCCGTGCAGTACCGAATCTGGGTGGATTTTGTGGGAAAAAAACTAGAAATCTTTATGAAGGGCACGACCGTGCCAAATGTTGGCACGATCGTGCTTATTGAATTTCTGGGCGGAATTTCCAATTTCATCAAGAATTTATGAAGAGCATGACGGTGCCATATGTGGCACGGTCGTGGGTGATGATTTTCTGGGTTTCCTGATGCAGTTTATCACTCTTTATGAAGAGCACGGTCGTGCTACGTTTTGGCACGACCGTGCGTGACGGAACCGCAGCCTGCGAAATCCCTCAAAACGCACCCAAAACCCCGATTTTCAACACTTTTGCTTGGGAGTTTTGTAGATCGGTCCAGAGTGAAGCACATCAACATAAAAAACACGAAAAACGGGCTTAAATCGGACGATTTAGACCAAGCCCTAAAAACTTTAAAGAAAACCTAACTTGAAGAACAAACCTTAAATATTTAACAAATACAAAGAGAAAGTGGAAAGATTCGTACCTGGAACGAAGATTGGGGTGAAAAGAATACAGATTTCTTGAGAGAAGGATGGAAGTGTGGAGGATTCTTGAGTGAGTTTATGAGATTCAAGTGGGGTTTTGAAGATTTTAAAGAAAATTAGGTTATGGGCTTCTTCTGCAAATGGACCTGCACTATCAGATCTGACAGTGCCAGAAAACACGGTTGATAGTGCCAGTTTTTTTTAAAGTTTAATTATTTAAGTTTAATAAACCCAAATACAAACACCACTTGAATCTGGATCACTCATGAAACACTTCCTACCAAGAAAAGAGCCGAACTACATACCTGAAGATCGATAATGCGTTCCAACATCCCCCGCGTCCAAGACGAACCGCAACCTGAAAAAAAACTAAGCAACCAAACAGAAAAACAACTAAAACCCCAAGAACATGCTAAGTTTATTTACTAGTCTTCAGCTAGACTCACTACCCCGAATTCATGACAACCTCCTCACGCCTATCCACAGGGCCGCCAACATACGACTTCAGTCTGTGCCCATTGACCTTGAACAGGCGGCCATCCTCATGGCCTATTTCCACTGTTCCGTATGGAAACACAAACCGCACCGTGTAAGGTCCTGACCAACGAGATTTAAGCTTGCCAGGGAACAGCTTGAGACGCGAGTTGTACAACAACATAATTTTTTTTTCAATTAATCACGTGAGACAAATAAAACAACTAGACAAAATTTTGTACACTTTTCACAATGATTTAACAAGTAACTCCAACCATTCTTGAGAAGACCGAGTCCCCGGCAACGGCGCCAAAAACTTGATGTGCGCGAATTAAATATATTTGTATTATTATAATTTTCGTTCATACAGATTAGGTTTTAAAATAGTTTTTACTTAAAACCAACTACACACACATAGGGCAAGTGTACCCGTCAGGTGGTAGTATAGTTCACTGGTAAGAACCGGATATCAACCCGTGGACTCGGTGTCTCAGTACTAAATTTTCGTTACTTTTAAACCTTTCCAATTGATGAGTTGGTTTTGTTCCTAATTTATCATGCAAAATAATAAACTACTACTAAACTAGAGAATGACAATATCTAAGAAAGGGTTTCCTAAACTAAGTATCCACAAACAAACATGTGACAACTAAGTGGAGGATCAATGGTGATGCAAGCTCTAAGTTAACTAAGTCTCCAATCAAGGTTTCCTAGTTTAATAAACCTTAGGAAAACTAAAATGAAATAATCAATCTAATCACCTAAATATTATTATTTGAAGCTCACTTGCTTAGTTAATGTTAACCTTTAAACAAGAGTTATTTGTTTGTCAAAACTCCTAACTCTACAAGTTTGGGAAAATTACCATGAACAACATAACAATCACCCTAAGTTGCTTTCAAGTAAGTAGCACTATCATCATGTTCTTGACAAACAACCACAAGCATGGTCATGCTAGATAACAATCTTGGCCAAAAATCATCAATCTAACACAAACACAACTATAGAATCCAAGTAAACATTATTATGATTTTTCCAAATCTAAATGCAAGAATTCCTACACATGTTCAAATCATCATTTGAGTCATGTTAACAATTACCATTCCTAGTTTCATGTTATGAATCATGCTAACAAGTTACTAAGATTCAATAATCATAATCTTTACATGGGCTTTCCAACACAACATGTAAATACTTATGACCAAACATTCAAGAACAAGGACTTTAAGCATGTATAAGAACTCCAAGGACAAGATTCAAGCACTACTATGAAGATTAACAAAAACAATCACCACATCAACTTCCATGATTATCACATATTCATAAGCTTCAACTAGTTTAGACAACACCAAATGTTTAGCCTACAAGGCTCATGATAACTAAGACAAACATAAAGTAATATGGATTGTGCATGAATAACAAGTGAAAATACTAATGTTTAAGACAAGATAATTAACTAAATGAGTTGGATTATCAAGTGATACAACCTCCTAAAGGCTCCTTTCTTCAATCTCCAAGCTTCCAAGATCAGCTTCTTGAGACAGAAATCCACCCAAGTGCTCCAACTCCCCTTCAAATGAGCTGAATTCACGTATTTAAGTTACTGGGCATTTGGCACGACCGTGCCACCATTTGGCACGGTCGTACTTGGTAAGTGTCAGGTGCCTTTCTGAGTTGTTGACCAAGTTTGATGCCAAATTCGGAAAGATCCTGCTAAAATTTCCCCGAGGTGGCACGACCGTGCCACCATTTGGCACGGTCGTGCTTATCGATATCGCACTCGGAAATGACTAAGTTGAACTCGGAAACTACCTGATCAGAGCCTGTGATTGCACGCGCACGGTCGTGCTTGGGGTTGGCACGGTCGTGCCAAGTGTTGATTTGGCTCGGATTGTGCAGTCTTATGATAGTGCTTGTGATAGTGCCGACTTCTTGATGCTTGGCACGGTCGTGCCATATCTGGCAATTTGGTAGAAATGTTCCATTTTTGCTCCAATTTGCTCCAAAAGCCTTTGTTTCTTTACCGGGCCGAAGCCCGGACCTGCATTTTCACAAATAACTCAAATGAGTATCTAAATCAATGAAAACACAACGAATTTCCTCATTAATGGAGGATATTTGACGTTTAAAAGATGTATAAATTCTTGTACATCAAGCGCTATGGGAGAACTGACTTTCTTTTTAGGTTTGCAGGTTCAGCAATCAAAAGAAGGGATTTTTATCCATCAAACCAAGTACGTCGGAGATATTCTCAAGCGATTTCAGATGGATGACTCAAAGCCTTTGGGAACTCCATTAGCTCAAAATCATGGGATTACTCCAAACGGAATGGGTGAACATGTAAACCATCTCTCTATCGTGCAATGATCGGATCTCTCATGTATCTTACTGCCTCAAGACCCGATATAATATACCCAACATGCCTTCTGGCACGGTATCAGTCTAGTCCGAAAGTTTCTCACTTGATGGATGTAAAAAGGATCTTTTGTTATCTAAAGGGTCGTCCTGACACTGGTCTGTGGTACCCTAAGGATGATAACTTTGATCTGACAGCATTCAGTGATTCTGATCATGGTGGGTGCAAAATCGATGCAAAGTCCACAACAGCAGGATGTCAGTTCTTGGGAAATCGTCTAGTCACGTGGCAATGCAAAAAGCAGACCTGTGTAGCTACATCAACATGTGAGGCTGAGTATATTTCAACTTCTAGTTGCTGCTCTCAAGTTCTATGGAGTCAACAGCAAATGCGCGACTACGGTTTTGAATTTCTTACTACTCCTATTTTTGTTGACAATGAAGCTGCTTTACAGATCACTCGGAATCCTGTACAGCATTAAAAAACAAAACACATGGAGATTAAGTATCATTTCATAGGAGATTGTTATGAAAAGAGACTTATTGATGTTGTTAAAATCCACACTGATCATCAACGTGCCGACCTTTTTACCAAAGCCTTTGATAAATCACGTTTTGATTATCTACTCTTGGTCAATGGCATCAAGGTGAAACCCGAGTAAGTCAACCATGGCTAAATATTTTTACTTTTCTAAAAATTTAAAACTACAAAAAGATTTTCAGTTTTATATTTTAGGGGGAGTAAATTTCAAGAAAATACAAAAATGTGTCTTTTATTTCCAATTTCAGAAAAATACAAAAACATTAGAAAAATCGAAAATGAGTTTCTTGGATAAGTTGAAGATGATGAAATTCACCGGTAAATCTGTCAGAAATGGTTAAAAGCATAGAAAGAAGATTGATAAGTAGCTTTTACTTATGATATATCGGTAGGCTCACAATCAGACTAAAATGTGCAGGTTGATATAAACTTAACAGACAGAACGCCAAGTGGGAACCATTCATTGGCATATGGTTTGGTACCGAAATTTCGTTTGATAGAGTGGCTTATTATCTGGGTATCATGGTTGAATCTTTTGCCAAAAAATTACGGTGGCGCAAGTCTAGAACTTCCATGATATCATACATACGTGTACATACTGCATTCGACCATCAAATAAGTGATAAAAATATCACATCCCCAAAATAAGTGATAAAATATCACAGCTTTATGCGGGAGCTGAGTTCGTCTCTTTGTCGGTACGATGGTACTAACCTGTTCACGGACTTACTCCTGTGCCCTCATGCATATGAAAATCAAGTTCCTCATCAGTAAGTGATTAAATCACAAAGCGCTTGTTTTCAATCAAAAATAAGTGAGTATCTCACATCATATATATACATCAAAACAGATGATAAAACAGTATACTCACCGGTAAGATTTTCTCTCGTGCATATCTTGATATGGGAATGTGTGGTGATGTGGTTGAACACCGGCTAGTAAGTATAAATCCATACCTTAATCATATCTCCTAATCATGATTACATCTGATAAGTCTGAGCTTACGTGGACAACAATACCGATAATCATAGTTAAATACTTATCTGTTTAATTTTGAAAACCAAATACCGTTTTTGACAAAGATTAAAATGCTGGTATAATTCCTTTACCTTGAAACTCGAAAAAGATTGTTCAATAGATTTATAGTTTATCTGTATATTTTGATTTTATGTCTAGTTTACTTAGTTGCTTATGTAATTACTTTTTGAAAGTTAGCCAAAGTTCATACTCGAGATTTTCTACCAAGATACGCCAGAAAACCATTTGTTTGATATCGCAACTTCATAAAAGTAATATCTTGAACAAGTAATCCATCAAAGAAATACAAAATCTAAAATTTGTTTGAGTGTGTGTATCTCATACGAATGAACCTAGTCATTTGATTTGACTTGGTCACTTGTTTTTCTCAAATCAGCTGTTGGAATTCATACGAGTGTGTGTATCTCGTTCAGGGAATACAATCATACGAAGATTTTATGATAAGTCTTTCGTGTGTATCCCCTGAGAAAGTTGTGTTCTAATTATATTTGTCTATTGAGTACAGATTGATACAAAAGAACATAAACAAAGACCAGCAACGAAGAAATCTGACAAGTCAGAAGAGGAAACAAGAAAGATTTAAAGTTTCTTAGAAGTTCGAAGACCTGATGTTCTAATCATTAGATAGCAGATCTATCAATGAATAGCATATCTTTAGGGGGAGTTTGTTGATACTCCAAACCATTCTATGTGAAGACCAAAGTCTGAAGACCAAAGACCGATGACCAAGCAACATCCAAGGGGGAGTTTGTTGATACAGTTTTGTGTCTGTCGCTTGTTCTTAATTACAGTGGTAATTGTACGGTCTTTGCTCAAGTGTCTGTATAGGTTTGGTCGTGTCGAATAGATCGAGATATCCTTCAATCTTGATCTAGTATGCCATCTTAACTTGTCTGTGTTAATCAGTTGCATGTGTGCCAACTGATGAATCTTGGAAACGTCAAGTCTACACACGTTTTCCTGAAATAAGGATTCTGTGTGAGTCAGAGTTTTCGTACGAATCAGGTGATTCGTATGAAATTCTTTAGTAACAATTGTCTTACTTGTTTTGTACGAAATAAGTATTTCGTACGGAACAGTGTCTCGTACCAAATTTTGAGTTGTGTCTCGTGTGAAATAGTGTGTTCTATATGTCTAGAGTCATGATTCGTACAAAACTAGACAGACACTATATAAGCAGACATGTACCTCTTAGTTGGTGTTGCCTCAGAACTAGTTGACTCGCGTGTGAGAGTTGGTCAGACCAGAGAGCTTGTTACCCTTTGAGTTGGTTATCTCTGTAGACGAAGACACAAGAACACAGCAAGTTTGTTTGAGTCATACGAGCATTGTGTGTATATGTTTGTACTTGTTCTCAATCATTAATCAAGATAGTGAATCTTTGGTTACCTCGTGTTCTTTACTTTGCTTTGGTTGCATGCACACTTGGATTCCGCACTTGTGTGTGTGTCATTTGAACAAGGAACTGGTTTAACACCATTTGCAGGTGGACCTACACACGGATTTGCACAATCTTTTCCATGGTCTCCAGGACAATCTCTGGTCCTGATAGTTGGGCTTCCCCAACTTCTTCCCAGCATACGGGTGTTCGACTCTTTCTCCCATATAAGGCCTCAAAAGGAGCAGTCTTATTGCTAGTATGATAGATGTTGTTGTAGGAGAATTCTATTAGGGGTAAGTGGTCATCCCAACTTCCACCTAAATCAATCATACATGCTCGAAGCATGTCTTCCAGAGTTTGAATAGTACGCTCACTTTGACCATCAGTCTGTGGATGGTAAGCCGTATTAAAATTTTATCTTGTGCCTAATGATTGTTGGAAACTTTTCCAAAAGTGAGATGTGTATCTAGTATCTCTGTCAGATACAATAGATACTGGCACACCGTGTAGGGACACAATCTTGTCCACATACAACTTAGCCAATTTATCTGAATTATACGTTTCCTTTATTGGAAAGAAATGAGCTGACTTAGTCAGTCTGTCCACAATGACCGAAATAGTGTCATTTCCACTTTTAGTCTTAGGTAACTTGGTAATCAAGTCCATAGTTACCATTTCCGATTTCCATGTGGGAATTTCTAATTGTTGTAATAATCCTGACGGTTTCTGATGTTCGGCCTTAACTTGCGAACACGTCAGTCATTTAGCTACATAGGTGGCTATGGATTTCTTCAAACCCATCCACCTATAATTCTTTTTCAAGTCTTGATACATCTTGTCACCACCTGGGTGAACTGAGTATCTTGTGTTATGCGCTTCCTGGAGGATTAGATCTCTAAGTCCTCCAAAGACTGGAACCCAGATCCTTTCATTGAATCTAAGGATTCCATCCTTTCCAGGCGCTAACTGATCAACAGTTCCGCCTAATCCCTCATTAAGAATATTAGCCTCTAATAAGGCTTGCTTTGGCGCATCTAATAGCTTTTCACTTAAGCTATTTTTGAGCTCAATGCTCTTGGCGTTAATCCTAATAGGTTTAACTCTTTCTTTGCAACTTAAGGCGTCGGCAACTACATTTGCCTTGACGGGATGGTAGCGAATCTCGCAATCATAATCATTAAGAGTTTCCATCCAACGGTGTTGTCGCATGTTCAATTCTTTCTGATTGAACATGTGTTGGAGACTCTTATGGTCAGTGTATATAATACACTTCGTACCATACAAGTAATGTCTCCACAATTTTAGTGCAAATACAACGACACCCAGTTCCAACTCGTGGGTGGTGTAATTCCTTTCATGCACTTTTAGTTGTTGTGATGCATAGGCGATTACTTTGCCATTTTGCATTAGCACACAACCCATGCCATTGTGTGAAGCATCACAATATACAACAAAGTTCTCAATACCCTAGGGTAGAGATAACACAGGAGCATTGCTCAACTTGTGTTTTAGAATCTCAAAAGATTCTTGTTGTTTTGGACCCCAAAAGAACTTAACATTCTTACGGGTCAGGGTAGTCAAAGGAGTGGCTATTCTTGAAAAATTCTCAATAAACCTTCTATAATTACCAGCCAGTCCTAAGAAACTACGAATTTCCGATGGAGTCTTGAGAACTTCCCAATTCAAGATGGCCTTAATTTTGGCGGGATCCACTTGGATACCATGCTCACTTACAACATGTCCAAGGAATTGGACTTCTCTAAGCCAAAACTCACACTTAGAGAATTTAGCATAAAGCTTCTCTTGCCTTAGCAGTTCTAAGATGCACCGAAGATGTTTCTCGCAATCGGCTTGATTACGAGAGTAGATAAGTATGTCGTCTATAAAGACAATGACAAACTTATCTAGATATGGCTTGCAGACTCTGTTCATGAGATCCATGAATGTTGCAGGTGCATTTGTGAGCCCAAAAGGCATCACTAAGAATTCGAAATGACGATAGCAGGTTCTGAAGGTTGTCTTTGGAACATCTTCACTTCTAACCTTCAGTTGATGATATCCTGATCTCAAATCGATCTTAGAAAAGTAACTAGCCTCTTGAAGTTGGTCGAATAAACCATCGATCTTGGGCAGAGGATATCTATTCTTAATTGTTAACTTGTTCAGCTCCCGGTAGTCGATGCACATTATCATTGATCCGTCTTTCTTCTTAACAAAGAGGATTGGAGCTCCCCAAGGCGAGGAACTAGGTTGTATAAATCCTTTCTCCAAGAGTTCATCCAATTGAACTCTTAACTCATACATTTCTGTTGGAGCTAGTCTATATGGAGCTCTAGCTACGGGTGCTGATCCTGGTATGATGTCAATTCTGAACTCCACTTGCCTATCCGGAGGTAGTCCTGGCAATTCTTCAGGGAAAACATCTGGATACTCCGAGATAACTGGTTGATCTTCAAGGTTCGGCTTAGGTTCATTGATGGTTACTTGTGCCATGTAGATAAATCAGCCTCTTCTCTAACACTTAGATGCCTTAAATAACGACACCTTGTCTGGCAGTCCATAGTGTGAGTCTCCGGGTATGGTGATTATTTCACCAGATGGGGTTTTAATTTCAATGAGCTTCTTATTGCAGGCAATGCGGGCTTGGTTATGAGATAACCAATCCATGCCTAAGACAACATCAAACCCCGCCAATTTTATTGGCAAAAGAGAGATAGGGATGGAATAATTCTTAATGGATATAGAGCATCCATCAAGAATGAAGAGGCGGTTTCTAAGGTTCCATCGGCAAGTTCTATCTCATAAGTTTTATCTAGAGTTCTTATGGGTAAATTTAATAATTTACTAAACTTATGATCAACAAATGATTTATCTGCACTCGAATCGAAAAGAACTCTAGCATAAATATTAACGGGGAAAGTACATGTTATGACGTTATTGTCATTAACAGCTTCCTTAGCAGTCGGTTGAAAAGCGCGTGCGTCCCCTTCTTGGCCTCTGCAGGCTTTGGATTATTATTCTTTGAATTCTTAGGGCAGTTAGTTGCAATGTGCCCTTTTTCATTGTAGATATAACATACCGCATCCTTAAAATCTTTACAATCTAGGGTCTTATGCCCTCTCCTTTTTACAAATACCACAAGGTCTAGCTTGTGAATCAGAATTACACTGTCCCTAGTGTCTGCGGTTGCAAGTCTTGCAAAATGGCATCACAGCCGACTTGCCTGGGTTCCCTTTGAACCCGAATCTCCCTTTATTTTTCTTATTAAATCTATGGGAGTTGTCATCTTCCCTCTTCCTTTTTCCGCCAGTTTCAGACTTAACTGACTTTTGCTTTATAAGATCAAGGGTGAGAGAGAGAGATAGGTCTACAGCAGACCTACAGGTATTAGGCCGAGCAGCCTTTGCCATGCCCTTAATCTCGATCGCTAATCCATTGATAAAACGCGCAATGCGTTTGGATTCAGGGTGTGATTAGATAGGAAACTAACCTAGATAGGGAATTAAAATCGGAAACATATTTCCGACAATCTAGGTTCTTCATAGAAAGAGACAAGAAGTCGGTCTCTAATTTCTCCACTTCATGAGGTGGGCAGTAAGTTTCCTTAATAAGGTCCACAAACTTGGACCACCCTAAATTATACAGGTGTACCTTACCTATGGACTGAATCATGGCTTTCCACCAAATTAGGGCATCACCCTTAAAGGACAATGATACATACTTGACCACATCCTTATCAGCACAGTTGCTGATATCTACAATTGTTTCCATCTCGTCTAACCACTTTAGGGCTTCCACCGCTCCTTTTCCTCGTTAAAATATCAGGGCTTGCAGGAGACGAAATACTTATAGGTACATCCGTCTTTAACAGAACGAGACCTTTCAGCGAAATCTATTTTCTTTGGTTCACTCTTCGCATTTGAAGAGTGAACAGAGCTCTCCTTATGAGCTGAAGATGGTGGAATAGATAAGGGTCTAGAGCGAGTAGCACTCGACTCTCTAAGCCTTTCGATGGCCTTTCCCATGGCCTTTTCTACA
The DNA here is from genome assembly GCA_947069175.1 of Scalesia atractyloides. Taxonomy (NCBI): domain Eukaryota; kingdom Viridiplantae; phylum Streptophyta; class Magnoliopsida; order Asterales; family Asteraceae; genus Scalesia; species Scalesia atractyloides. Next base: position 23,549,772 of record CAMTDV010001632.1, read on the forward strand.
GCCGCATCAATGCGAGCTTGAAAGTCGTCATTATTAATGGCTTTGTTTTTAGCATTATTAGATTCCAAATTCCGGTGGCTACTTTGTGCCTCGTTCGAGTTAGCCATTCTTGGAAGCTTTGGTTCTATATAAATAAAATTTGTCTTAGCCTTGGTATACCAACCATATCGGCTTTAAACATTGGATATAAAAATCCATCGCCTAATCATGCTAGTGTGAATAACATCACAACTATTAGGCTTAAAGTATCTATATTTGGCCTAGGTCTTAATAGGACCATCAAAGGCAAATTACAATTTGGACATAGTCCATATATTATTGGATAGTGAATCGCATTGTCACAACTGTCATTGTCATAGTTTGACAAATTTTATTTAGCTTTAAGCTTGTCACGAAGGACATAAAATATGGCACACAGGCCTATCTCTAATGGACATAAAATATGGCACATAGGTCTGTCACTAATGGACATAAAATATGGCACATAGGCCTGTCACTAATGGACATAAGATATGATACATAGGCCTGTCACTAATGGACATAAAATATGGCACATAGGCCTGTCACTATGGACATAAGATATGGCACATAGGCATGTCACTAATGGACATAAGATATGGAACATAGGCCTGTCACTAATGGATATAAATACGGCCTGTAGGCACTACATCACTAATGGATGTTTAAATCATAGCACCAAGGGCAATACATCACTTATGAATGTTTAGTCACCGCACTAGTGATATTAGCCGGGATCAGAAGAGATCACATAGGCTATATAAAATTAATCATAGCCCGAAAGGGCAATACATTACTAATGGATGTTTAGTCACCGCACTGGTGATATTAGCCGGGATCAGAATAGATCACATAGGCTATATAAAATTAATCATAGCCCGAAAGGGAAATACATCACTAATGGATGTTTAGTCACCGCACTGGTGATATTAGCCGAGATCAGAATAGATCACATAGGCTATATAAAATTAATCATAGCCCGAAAGGGTAATACATCACTAATGGATGTTTAGTCACCGCACTGGTGATATTAGCCAGGATCAGAATAGATCACATAGGCTATATAAAATTATCATAGCCCGAAAGGGCAATACATCACTAATGGATGTTTAATCAACTGGTGATATTAGCCGAGATCAAAATAGATCACATGGGCTATATAAGGTTAGGACATAGTCCATTACCTTGAAGGTTAGCGTGATTCCTCAAGTCACACTACCAAGAGTATAAACATTTCTAAATGTTAACATTATAGGACCTTAAATGGTTGATTAATAGTCCCGGTCGCATTGACCTTAATGACTTGGAGGCTTGAACTTAGTCCACCACCTCTTAGATAGAAGGATAACTTCCCTTAACTATCATGATAGAAGACCCTTCCATTCTTAACTATCATTTATATATTTGGCCAAATATGTGGTCTGTGCCACTCGGCAAATCAAAACCATTAAGATCTTTTGGAATTATATAGCTGATCAAAAATTTCGAGTAAAATCGAGACGATCGCTTGAAGAGGATAAGTACATATATATATATATATGTATATATATATATATATATAATTCCAAAATATTTCATTAAATGATAATTAGAAAATACAATACTTGAAATAAATAAAAGAAACTGATTGTCCATGTAAGGACTAAAAGAAATAACTTGTCTACGCAGGGACTAAAGAAATAACAATGTCCTCGCAGGGACTACATATAATTAGAAGAGACTTGACTCGGCCTTATTTCCTTTGACCAACTTGGAGAGTTTCTTGAAGAACTTATTTGTCTTCTTCTCCGTTTTCTCCGCCTGCTGCTGCATTTCTTTCATCCGTTCCAAGGCCTCATTGATGGCCTCAAGTGGTGGCGGAGGTTGTGGTTGTGGTTGTGGCATAACCGGATACTGGTACCCATAAGTTGGATATCTAGTCGACGGAAAAGTAGGTGGGAAAGGAGACGGTTAAAGCGTGTTGTGCATAACTGGTTGCATATAGGGGTCTTGCGACCATGCTTGATAGTCTACCGGTGTAGACGGGTTAAAAGGATCATATCCAGACGTGTCTGGATATGTTGGGATTGGGTTAGTATAATCCAATGGTGGTTGAACAACAGGTGTTGGTGTTGGTTCCACTATAGGTGAAACATTAGAGGGTCCACCATTTGTGGGTCCTCTTGAATTGTGGGGGTAGGAATTGGGCAAAGGTGGCAGCGATCCCGACCTTTGTCCTGCACATACCGACATACGTGCTCCATGCTTCCTTCTTGATGGTTCAGGTGGTGGTTGAGGTTGGTCCACCGGTTTAATGTGGACAACTCCTTGAACAGGAGGTGGTTGAGAGTGATGGGAAGGAGTGTGGGTGAAGGTGAATTGGTTCCAGTATTGGTCCCACTAATTAGGACCATGGTAAGGATATCCGGCATATGAGTTTCAATCGCTCAGAATTTCAATGGGATGCATATTTGATCCTGGCGGCGGCATCTCCGGGTCGGAGTCCTCGTCCATAGGGTTCGACGGGTCCAACTGATTTTGATCGGCTGGAGGTGTGTTAAAATAATGGTTAGGGTTAAATTCCTCATGGTAAGAGTGATGAGAATGAGAATGGTGAGAATGGTGTTAATGATAAGAGTGGTGAGAGTAGTAAGAATTTTGGGAATGTGAGGGCGAGTGTCTATTAGAGATTGAACGTCTCGCTGGTTGCCAAGGAGATGAATCTCCTGATTCTTGGTAAGCATCTGAGTTATGGGGTTGAGGGGGAATACGCCCCGATGGTCCTCCCCTTATTGGACCTTTTCCTCTCCCACTTTGTCCTCGTACACGTGGCGGCATTTTCCCGTTAAAAATTTAATTCAAAACAATACTAATAACTTAATAATGAAATGAGTAATCCTAGGTCAATGCCTAGACTCAGAAGTCTAACGAATGTGCTCGTGTAAGTTTGAGATTAAACACAAAAGGCTAGTGTTTAATTCTCTCAAACTTTGGCTCGGATAAGTCATGGACAAGTTCTATATGCCATTATATTTTAAATAAGTTAAAATATCATTAGGATATCAACTTGTATGTCCGTTAAGGTTTTAAACGAAACTATGCCTCATAAGCGCGTTTTGGTAATTTCGTACCATATAAAAGGAACTTGAATATAATTTAATTTTATGATTGTAAGAATTTTGGAAAAATACTTTATTTATGATATAATATTAGTAGGATACCAATTATATGTGTATTTTACCTTTTATGACCAAACTATGCACCGAAGGGGCATTTTAGACATTTTACACATAGTTTATAAATTATTTGAGATTCTGAGTTTATAATATGTACCTACTGTAAATATGTTTAAAATAAGTTTTAAAATCAGTAGGTATCAAGTCTAGGTCAATAATATGGTTTAAAACCATACTATGTACCTAAACGGCGCTTATGTCGTAAAATGGCGTCTTTATGTGATTTTTACGAAAACTGATGTTAAGGTCAGATTAAAATGTCTTAGATATGTTATTTAATATAACATGTCAGTAGGTAAAAGATTTACCTTGAAAATATTTGATTATAACCATTTTATGAGCCACTAGGGTTAAAATCATCATTTATCGACATTGTTTAAGGACTTGGTTTAAAATCCCAAATAATCCTACTTATAATATTACATCAGTAGAAAACTCATTTTCAAGTTCATTACTATTTAAAACCTTGTTTTATGCAAAAGGACATTTTGGTCAAAAATGGCATAATTATGGAACTTGCGCATAAACTTGGATTCTGATTATGATCATGTAATATAACCTAAGAGGGTTATGCTACATTATATTACGATCATAATGCAACTTTAGATCAGTAGGTAACTAATCTAAATTGGGTCAGAATCGAAAGTCAAAGCAGAAGTCAAACTTCGCGACTTTTGGTTGTGAACCGACCCTAGAACTGAAATTGACGAGCCGAACATGTTCTTACATGTTCTAATAATTATTACCAACTTATTTAAGTGTCAAAGCAGGTTTCATAACATATATAAGATCAATTTATGATTTTTCCAAAAAATGGCCTGTTTGACTTTTTAATATCGTAACTTTGACCCGTCAATTGGTCTAGCAAACGTGATCTTCAGGAGGTGCCTTTTATAGGGATTAACACCTACCTTATTACGATCACTTAGCCATGTTCGTTACAAACAATGGCTGGACCATAATTGTTTTAACCGAAAGTCAAAGCGTTTTCCAAAAAATGCTTGATTTTGGCTATAAAAGCCTATAAACGAAAATGCAAGAGCAAGGAACACTTACAAGAGGTTCCTAGAATGCAAGAGAACTAAGTTGGATGTTCCTTTTAGCTAGGAACTTCCAGAGGAGGGAGAAGAGTGAATAAATGAGAAAGGTGCAAGTTGGAATGTGAACTTAAGCACATATTTATAGTTGGAGAACTCAAAGGAGGTGAAGCCAGGTGTTTAAGGGTGTAAGAGGAAGCTTACAAGTGTCCAAAACGTGGCATAGCAGTTTGGGAAGCCATGGTTTCGGTTTTAATGGTTTAGGAGTTTTGTTTGGAGACCAAGCAAAACTTTCTGCAGCAGAGGGCTTCTCGCGCTCCGCGAGAGACACAGACCATGTCTCTCGCGGCCCGCGACCGCCCCAGACCACTTTAAAACTTTGACACTTTAGCCCCCTTAACTTATGAAAGCTTATAAAAGCCTTCTAAAACACCTTTTTTGGCATAATTAGCCCTCCGTAGCTAATACTTAGCATACCCGGGATTATGCCCGGACATTGTCGAACTCTCGGTTCGTCAAAAGGTCACTCAGAGGTATAAATTAACATGTTGACACTTTTAATCCCTACATTATCCAACTTTTATATATTATTGGATTTAATCACTCTCGTCCAACAAACATGACATGTGAGAGTTAAGACTACGTAAAGGATCACTAAGAGGCTCAGTATTAGCATGTTGACTCCGATGTCACTCAGAGGCTAGGCATGTTGACACAACGGTCACTCAGAGGTCGAGTTTAAGCATAACGACACTAATGGTCGTTCAGAGGATACGTTTTATGCATAACGACACTAATGGTCGTTCAGAGGCTACGTTTTTATGCATGACGACACTAATGGTCGTTCAGAGGCTAGGTTTATGCATGTTGACATCAGAAAGTCATTCAGAGGCTCAGTTTGAGCATGTTGTCACTTTTAGTCCATATTAGTCTTTTAATTGACTATATTAAAAATACAACACGTGTCACTATATTATTGGACACGATTTTTACAGGGTGTTACATCACTTCACTCTTTGGGTGTGAGCACACTTAAGCTGATATGCAAAACTAGCAGCACCGTTAGTCTCGTCACGGGGAAAAGGGTGGTTTTCTCCGTGACCACACTCCGGCGTGAGAATAAGTACTTGAGGAAAGTAAGTAAGGTAGTAAGTATGTGAATGAGTATGTATGTTTGTAAGCCTGTTCACCTGTGTCTTACCTAGAGATCAATACTTATTTATAGCCGAAAAGGTATGTTCAAGAGATGGGCTGGTGGGCCTTGGGCCCGGCCCATACAGCCGGAGACATCCGTTTTGTCCCTCTACGTCAGACATTAAGTGTTCCCTGCAGGAGAATTAATGTCCTCTGTCAGGGGTGTGCTTTGTCGGATGTTGAGTGGTGCCACGTGTAAAGGCAGTCGTCTCTGGTGTCAGGCCTGCTGCCAGCCGAAAATGGAGAAGGTGGAACAATCACTGGCAGAGACATGGTTGGTGTGCAGTCTGACGTCTGCATTACTGCTCATGCGACACTGTCACACGCAACCTGCCGAGCAACCCTTGGTCACAGTTCTGCCACTTTGTACCCTTGGGTATGGTCAACACCTCATAGTGCTTACCCCTTCTACGAGACTGTCAACGTTTTTCTCATCAGCGCAGGGTGTCAGGGGTATATCTTTTTGTCCCAAACTATGAGACGCTTCTCATGTGTGTCTTGTCCTTGCAAGGTTTTAGGATTCGCAGCTTAGGGGGATGTTGTTCTGCGCAGGGTCTAGTACCCTGCGCAGGGTCTAGTACACAAGGTTCATTGTGTGACTTTTGTTATTTAGTCTAACTTGTAGTTGCGATGTGTGCGCGAGACTCGTTGTTTGACTTAATGTATTGGTCTAATTTACCGTTGCCCTGAGTACGCAAGGTTCATTGTATGACCTATTGTTGTTGGTCTAATTCACCGTTGCACTGAGTGCGCAAGGTTCATTATACGACCTATTCGTGTTGAAGAACACGCACCATTGCATGTTGCATGCAAGGTTATCCTTGTAAGATGTAGTCAATGGTATGGTCATTTGGGACCATACCTCCTCACCCATAATTTATAAACTAATATAATGTGCTAAAACTCATAGTAAATCCATAATAAGTCCGAAAGTTCCCAAAATTTCCATGAACTACTCATATGTGATAATTATTAGTATCCTAAAATCAAATTCATAAAAACATGCCTCTAAGATTAAAAGCCCCAAAACAGAATGTTCAAGAACCCTAATTATCATGAAACTAAAATCGAATTCATAATGCCCTCTATCACCAAAATGGATATAGGGGTTTTGTAGAGCACAAAAAAATTGATAAGATTAAGATCAAGAGTTACCGAATTTGGTTGAGTCGAAGGATAAATCATTCCTAAAAGTTTGGAGCTCTTGCTTGTGTACTTGATAAAATCACGAACTTAAGAGTGTTGATTGCAGAATTTTGAGTGTTGGATATTGTGGAAAGGATGTTTAGAATCTAATGATACCTAGTTTTGAGTCTCAATTGGATGAATTAATCATAAACTCATTCAAGTTTCTTGATTATCTTTAGTGATGGCTTTAAGATAATCTTAATTGAGTTTTTATTAGTTCTAGAGTTATGAAGGATGTTAAAAGATCAAAGACATGTAACGATAATTAACTCATTAAAGGTCCAATTATAAGGTCTAATTGGTTTAATGCTATAATTTACTTAGTTAAATAAAATCTAACTTCATCCAACATTTCACATAAACTTAATTAAATGATTTCCTTTATAATCTTTAATAAAGTTAACTAAATATATTTATGAAAATAAGGTTTTTGGTCCAGAAGGTAATATATCAATTAAATCAATTAAATGAATAAGTTACACATTATAAAATAATAAATTAAGAACTACATAATATAAAGTATTTCGTTCTCATTTATTACGTATGGAATCTGATTTACATATCGGGTCGGGTATTGTTGAAACTCGTTTTTAGGAATGTTACAAAAACCAATAAAACACACGGACTCAAAATGTAATAAAATGAGTGGTTAAGAACTAGGATCGTTAAACTTTTTGATTTTAAACTCAAGTGATTAAAACCACTAAAATACAAGGACTCAAAAAGTAATTTACTTAGATTATTTCCATCATAATTCTCTATATGTAATAATAATTATTATGTAAATATATATTTAGTGTATCGTTTAAGCTCATTTGGATCGCAAGTCTAGTCAATCTCAATATTAGAAATTCAGACTCGAGTAGAAGCATGGTCTCATTCGTTAAATGAGCCATAATCAAAGTTGGGTCCGAACTCATTTAAACTTGACTCAACACATGCTCTGTCAAACCAATCTTAAATAGTTTATTAGGTTGTCGTTATTGCTGTTGCTCAAAATACGTGCACTCTTATTTCCAACTTTTCTTTCTATATACATTTAGTTAACATTTCCTTTTTTATTCTATAAACGTGCAGCAACTTATCTTTGACAACATCATGGCCTTGACTTTCATCTCTTTAGCACTATCACCCATATTCCCAATTTCCCCACCTGTTTGGAATAGTCGAACCATCTAAGTCTACAACTTAAAGCAATAGACTTATTAAATATTAACATGATAATACATTAAAATCTCTATCTATTAAAATTTCTTTTCTTTCTTTATTTTTGATACAATAAAGTAAAATATTAAATCATATTTTCACGACGTTACACTTCCTTAGACTGAATGAAATTCCATATATAATATGTTTCAACATCTCTCTTAGAACATTTTCGGCGCTAAGCATTGGGTTTGTTTTCAGACCTTTACATCAACATATCACGTAATTCCAATCCTTTACTTTGAAAACTTCATTTTTTCTCCAACACTAAATCAATCTAGAACTCCGTTTCAACATTTACTTCATCACCTATTTTTCATTTTATTTAACTTATATCTAATTTATTTCTTTTATAATAAAATATCTTTTATTTAAAATAATAGAAAATTATTTTAAAATATATTACATAACAAAAAACTAAAATTAAAATAATAAAAATATATAAACACGTATCGAATTTATTTCTTTTATTGTTTCCAATGGCTCTTTTTTCTTTCCAATAACATTTTTTCCAGTGGTTATAAATTATCTTTCAATCCATATTTGCATTTCTTATCCCACATTTGCACCATACTAATTCACAGATATTAGGGGTCAATTATGTGGGTTATCTATTTTTTTTTTTGATTTATGAAATGTTTTAAGTAATTTTATTATAAAGTTTTATTTTAATTGTGATGTTTAATAAATTCTTGTTTTCTTCAAATACATCGCTTTCATAAATTTATTTGTTTTCTTAAATCATAGCCATTTTTTTCTTTTAACGAAAAATGGGTTTAACGGTCAAGGGGGCACACCCAAGTGGTCCGCGTTCGGCGGACTTTGGCGTATCGGACCTACAGCTCTGATGCGGGTTGGATGTGTTTGATGGAGTCTGGATTTTCGAACCTCTCCACCTCCTACGGGATGAGATGCTCCTGTCTCTTGGTATCTATATACCTTTTCTTATAGATTAATGAATTGATGTATATCTAATGTCTAAGTTTCAGGTTTATGTGAGGAATCATATTCACTGTTAAAAGGTGTTAAAAGGTGCTATTATTTCTATCAAAATTTCCTACGTATTTCCTACGAACGAAAAAAGCTGACACTTTTTGCACGAAATTCCTACAAACAAGAAAGGGTCTAAGTTTTGTAACAAAAAAAACTACAAATTGTTACGCGTAGGAAAAGTGTTGGAAATTTCTCACGTATTTCCGACGAAATTGTGTATGGAAAACGAATACATTCCGTCGGAATTGTGTAGAAAGAAAAAAATATTTCGTAGGAATAGTGTAAGAAAATTAAAATATATAAATGTTATATAATAAATATAATTGATTTAAACACAAAATTTTTAAAAATAAATATTCCATGGGAAATGCATTGAAAAGTTAAGAAAATTAATTCCGTGAGAAATAAGTCGGAGCATTTCAACGAAACATTTGTGTGGGAAATGAGAAGAAAAATCTGTTGAAAATGAGTCAGAAAAGGATTACCCACGAGTAGAATTCCTACAACCTGTTTTCGTGAGAAATCAGTGGGTAAGTGCAACTACCCACGGATTTCCCATGGAAATTGAAGTGAGAATAATAGCAGTTTTCTAGTAGTGATTGTTATGAAAAAGTCATGTTAGGGTTTTAGTCTCAATTTTTTTAATGGTACTTTTAGTCATAACTGTAAACTGAATCGTAACATGTTTTATTCTTAGCACCAACTGACCTTAAAATTTATAATTTATGTTAAACTTTTTGTAAAGTTACAAGAACAACCTCGTTTTTCTAAAATACTACCCTAGTGCTCTCATGGTATCCTGTTGCACATCCTTGGTGCCGGCGAAGGCCAATAACCATTAGTTAATAATATTGATTGGGTATTCATTCTCGTTTTGTCATACCTTGAAGCTTCTTAATGCTTCAATGGTCTATCTACTTGTAATTGCTACACTCGAAGCGACCATGAACATCGCCTTTTGTCTTAAAATAGTAACTTTTAAGATTTCAAACAAAAGTGTCATTGACAATGAATGATATGATCATTCACGTAATATAACCAATAGCCCCACCATTGGGTTATCGTTTAATTAACCCAATTTTACATATTACAGTATGTTTAGTTGTTTACTTGATCTGATTTATTTTACATCTGTATACTGAATTAATAATTCCAGATTTTCTATCTGAATTAATAATCAATTACATAAATCTTAAGAAAGGTTATCCCAATATGACAAAAATAATACCCCTCCATGATTCAATCTAACAAAGGTTACCTTATTTTTTTTAATGCATTATCGAATCAAAGTGTTCTAATTAATAGATAACTTAATGAAATATACATATAGGGGAAGGGAAACGAAAACCCACTTGAGTTGAGAAAACTAAAAAACCTTTGTAAAAATCCCATGTAACATTTTTATTTTTTCCTAAAAGAATAGAAAATGTAACATACATATATTTGAACATTTTTATAAAAGAAACACAAAAAAACGCCGATTAGTTTATTTTTTAAAAAATGTTAAAAATTACATGTTACATATATATGTCCAAAAAATATAACATACAAAATTTGAACATTTAAAAAAAACATGTAGGCACTTTTTATATTTTTTTTATAAAAATGTTGAAGTACATTAATGTTAAATTCCCCTATTTTCTTAGAAAAGAACAAAAAGTTACATAGGGTTTTCTTGAGTTTTCTCAACTCAAGTGGGTTTTCGTTTTATCTTTCACACACACACACACACACACACACACACACACACACACATATATATATATATATATGGTGAGGTTATTTGAGAAAATTTAAAAGTGTGAGAAGGATAAGAAAGAATCTAAACCATTAGATATTTAATCTAATGGTTGAGATCATAATAGCAATTATGTAAATAATGTTGACTATTAAACTAACAAATTTTCTAGATTAAGTGTATAAAGGTAAATTAATATTTTTAAATTAAGAAACTAACATTAATACACATGCAAAGTTCCCCCCTTCTTTTTTAAACATCAATAACTTTTTATACGTAACTTTTTTTTAAATTACACCATAATAACGAGTGTTTTTTTTATTTTTAATATGGGTACCATATTGATATACTTATGTAGAGTTATTTCTGTTTTTATATATTTAGGGTGTTATTTCTGTTTTGGTTCTGATTAAAGTGTTGACTGGTGTTATATTAAGGTGTTATTTCTGTTATATTCAATGTTAAGATGTTCTTTATAAGATGTGTGCCTTCAATATAATTGCTGTGGTGTTTTTATGAGTTATGGTGTTATTTTTGTTATATTTCTTTTCTTTATAAGATGTATGCCTTCAATATATATGCTGTGGTGTTTTTATGAGTTAGGGTGTTTTTATGAGTTATATTTATGTTCTTTATAAGATGTATGCCTTCAATATAATGCTGTGATGTTTTTATGTGTTAGGGTGTTATTTCAAATTCGAAAATCCCTACAATAACTGACAAAAATCGGTTGCGTATATTCATTCCATAATTAATTTTATTAGTTAAATTATACTTATACCCTTAAACTACCAAAATAAAAAGGGACACATGTCACCTCTATAATCTTTCTTATTCTTCTCACACTTTT